>VMDO01010591.1:0-70956 GCA_007922755.1 Pedetes capensis | reverse complement strand
GGCGTATGGATATTATTCTATCACTGACAACATTGTATTTCATGACAGATCTTGAAATGTCTTTTTTGATGATGAATGCAACCCCATTTCTCTTTAGTTTATCATTCCCAGCATAGTAGACCATATGACTGTCTGACTCAAAATGGCCTATGCCAGTCCATTTGAGCTCACTGATGCCTAGAATGTCAATGTTTATGCGCTCCATTTCTCTTTTAACAATTTCTAACTTGCCTAGATTCATACTATGTACATTCCATGTTCCAATTATTAATGGATGTTTACAGTTGTTTCTCCTCATTCTGAGTCATGCCACATCAGCAAGTTGAGCACCCTGGGGCTTTACTCCATTTCCGTCATGACAGTAGACTCTCCTTTGAGGCAGCAACTCTTCCCCAGTAGTCTTTTGAGTGCCTTCCAACCTGGGGGGCTCATTTTCCAGCACTATATCTGACAGTGTTTCTTTGCCATTCATAGGGTTTTCAATGGCTAGTTGTTTCAGGAGTGGTTCGCGAGGTCCTACTCCCTAGTCTGTCTTAGTCTGGAAGCTCAGCTGAAAACCTGTGCACCATGGGTAACCTTGCTCATCTCTGAGGTACCAGTAGCAGATCTCTCAGCCTCATCGCAACACACAAGCCCCCACAGTGGGGAAAACTGACAGACGTGTGTGGGATATACATACATACACACCCATATATATAAACATATATATATATATACACATATACACACAATGGAATATTACTCAGCAATAAAGAAGAATGAAATTATGTCCTTTGCAACAAAATGGATGGAATTGGAGAGCATCATTTTAAGCAAATTACTCTAGTCTCAAAAAAAGAAATATCACGTTCTCCCTCATACATGGGAGCTAAATCTAACCTAAAGGAAGAAAAAAAGTCATACATGTTCAGATACATAAAAATGAACAATCACACCCATCTAAGAAGGGAAAATACAAGCAGATCAGAGAGAAAGGGGGAGGGGAATCAGCAAGTAGGAGCGGAGGTTGGGGAAAGGGAGAAATAATGTACAGGGGTAAAGAAAGAGAGGAAAATCTCAAAATAGAGGGTGCAACTATATGAATACATGGGAAAAAATAGGGGAAAGAAAGAAAAATCAATGAGAATAAAAACCATGATTGCATATGATTTTCATTACATATTAATTAAAATTCCCAGTTTTTTCTCTTCTTTAGTTTATACTCTTCTGTAACATGCAACACGATGACTGTGTAAGCAAAAGTGATTTAATAGTTGCATAATGGATACAGCAAATGACTCATTACTTTGTACCCCACCAACAATTATAAATAAAATAAAAAATAAAAATAAATGAAAATGAACTAAAGTGAAAAAGTATACCAATAAAAAAGAAAAAAGAAAAATTGACTTTTAAATCAATAACTGTGCCATTTTGTAGTTCTTTGATTATTCATTCATTCATTCATTAAAAACAATTTTGATATCCATTAAGTTGTACATTAAAATTTTCCGATAATTTATTTGAGCCCCTACCATAAGTCTAGCACAAGAATACATAAATAAAAAATAAATAACAGAAAAAGAAATCTCTGCATTCAAGGAGCGAATAGTTTGATGGCAAAGACAGAAAATCAACCAAAGACCATAAAGTCTTGTTTGGATTGAAGATAAAGGTTAAAATGCTAGAAAGCAATGAAGATAGATTGGTTAAAGGAATCATGGGAGGAAATGAAGTTGGATCTAGAGCCAGGGGCAAAATTACATAGGACTTCACAGGCCATGGTAGGACTTGGTATTTTATTTAAAGTACAATGGGAAGCTCATGGAGAGCTTCAAGTGTGAGTGTGATATGCTTGGTTGCGCTACATCAGGCTGCCTCTTTCAAACAAGTGGTTTGCTTCATATTCTGGCTATATTTTACTTCCCCCGATTTCAAAAGCTTATGTCTTCCCTTTAATTTGGAAAACATGGAAAACTGTATCTTCAGCGGGGATTCTTTAACATGAAACATGAAGCTTATGCTTTGCAAGCAAACCAGAGAAATTTGCTAGATTTAAAGGTCAGATGTTCTATTTCTATGTTTTCAGATCTGGTTTCTTCTAGATTTCTTTCCCACTAATCTAAGTACTATTTCCTTTCAGTATCATTCCTGATATCTAAACAGCAATCATGACTGTTTCCAGAGTAGATTGTAACCCACTGCATTTCAAAGATGTAATGACAGCAATACTAAAAAACAGTCAAAAGCAATAAAAACTATAGCTTATGTTTTTAGGGAGAGTGCATCCCCAAGGTAGCTGCCTTGAGGTACAAGAAGCACCTCAACTGTCAGGAGACCACAGAGACTGTTGGAAACTACCCCAAGGTCTTTAGGTTCAACCTCCCACATCTCACAGAGGAGAAGACTGAGCCCCAGGTTGGAGAAGTGTGGCCCAGGGACCCATCTTTCCTCACCAAGTTTCCTGATTACTTCCTGTGATTCACGCTGAGTCCATTGCCCTCCTAGGCAGCAGAGTGATGCCCCCAACTTCTAGCAGCTGGCATTGTCTGGGGACTTAATTGGTCAGGGGATCTGACCAGCCCCAGGACACAGACTCAGGATACAGCCCACAGCGGGGTTGCTCGTTCCAGGCTGGAGCAGGCTGTGGGAACTGGAGCCTGCAGATGCTTTCTGTTGCTCGGAGAGGTCCCCTAGAACTGTCCTTTTAAATTGCGTGCCAGGTTATGTTACTCCGCCACCCAGATTTCCAGGAGCTGCCCATCTGATTCAAAATAAAAATTTAAATTCTGGACAACAAAGCTCAGAATGATCCGGCCCCACCCACTCTCAGATGACCCCCTTTACTTCCACCCTCTCTGCACCCTGTCTCCCTGCTTCCCACTGCAGTCTTTAGAATACCGAAGCCACCTTCCAGCAGGCTGTTGGTCCCCCTGCCTGGGTGGGTCACTGTGTCCCAGACACCCTCATGGCTGTGTCTTCAGCTCACTGGAGTCGGTGCAGACATCCTCTCCCAAGAGAAGCCTTCCAGAACTTTTCCTGCATAAAACGATGCTTCTTCTCCTGCTGCTGTCTTCCCCCTCTGCCTGCTTCATTGCCCTTAGCACTGTCACTAGCTGACATGCTGATGACTGATATTTGCTCCGGGGCTGGAGTTGAGCTCAGTTGGTAGAGTGCTTGCTCTGTGCTCTCTGAGGACTCTGGTTTGATCCTCAGCGCAGCAAAAAATGGGAGAAGGCAGCCCACTCCCTGAACAATCCCAAAACAATCGGCCATCGAAATCCCTATGAACAACACAACAAGTATTTGCTCACTGTGTGGCCGCTGCGAGAATGTGAGTGCTTCAAGATCCGTGCCACAGTCACGTTTGTTGCGTCCTGGAAGCCTCGAAGAGTGCCTTGGTCAAGCAGTTTTGCTAAACAGGTGTTAGGGAAAGGACGAAGGAGGAAGGGAAGGGAGAGATCTGCAAGCCTCACAGACTCTCCGGGAGAACTCTGGGTCACAGTTGAAGCATGCATACAAAGACCTTTAAAGGGGGACAGCAGGTGTCTTCTTTTTAAGTCTTTAGCCCATTTCACTCATTTAGACACGTGTGCTTACTTCTGTCTGCCTTTCCTCATTCTTTTACAAACCTGAGAGGGGAGAACTTGGTTTAGTTCTTTCCTGTATGTCCAGCACTAAACTGGTGACTGGTACATAAAAACTCAATAAAATCAATGAATAAATCAATTAGTAATTATTATTATTATTATTACTTTAGGAAGGGTGAGCCAAGCATAGTAGCAAACACCTGTGAGCCTAGCACTCAGGAGGTAGATGCAGGAGGATCAAGAGTTTGAGACCATCCTGCATCCTGGGCTACATGGTGAGTTCCAGGCCAGCCTGGGCTACATAGTGAGACCTTGTCTCAAAAAGCAAAAAGCAAAACTTCCACCCCCGAACAGGGAAGGGAGATGAAAAAACATGTGGATTTACAATGCCTAGCATAGGTTTTGAAAATGAGCCAGACCCCTGAACAAGCACCGTGCACACTTTGGCCCTGGTAAAGTTAAAAGAAAAAATGCTTAAGGAACTGAATTTGTATAACATTCTCTTTTCTTTATTCGTTCCTTTCTTCCTATCCATGAACACTGTTTACCATCAATGGACCCTGTTTGGATAACAATTCTCTAACATTCCTTCATCTGCTCAACAAATATTTTTCGAGGATCAGTCATGCTTTGGACACTGTGTCAGAAGCTACAAATATAATCATGAGGGAGACATGACACTAACATGTATTGCACTCACAATCTTGTAAAGCAAAAACATTTTAGCCAGGCACGGTGGCACACGCTTGTAATCCCAGAGACTTGGGAGGCAGGAGGATTGAATTGGAGGGAAAAGGCTGCCGGTGCAACTTAGCAAGATGCTGTCTCAAAATAAAAAGGTGACAAAAGAGGCTAGGGTGAAGTTCAGTGGGGGAGAACTTGCCTAACATGCACAAGGCCTTGGAGTCAACCCTCTAGTACTGAAAGAGAAAGAGAAAGAGACAGACATACTAAAGCAACACCCTAGTGACTTAATATTTATTTTCTAATTGCCTAAATGTTCTTAGGAAGAGAAAAGTACAATAAGAACATAGCAGGTCAATGTGGAATATGTCCTGGAAAACTCAATCCAAGGGTGTCCTTCTCTACACCCCAAAATCGTAAGCTGATTGTGTCCTGTAGATCTAAGAGACAGCTCTAGTACCATTTATCTCACTGCATTTCTTTACTGGGATATCAGGTTCTAAAGAGTTACCACCATGAAGTTCTGTTAATTTGGTAAGAGAGGTTTAATCCAAAATGTCTAAGTTCTGCACGAAACCTCTGAGGTTTCATGCACACGGCAGTTACTGGCTCTGTTGACATCAGCTGAAGTCTCTCAGCTTATGAAAACAATAACAACTACAGCAAAGCCTTTTTTATCCTGTGCTCTGAGCAGGGCAGTGTTCTCAGGTTTTATCTTGTACTAATTAACTAATAGTTATAAAATAGTTGCTATTATTAGCATCATTTCACAGGTAAGGTATGAAGCACAGAGGGATTGGGTGTCTTGCTCAAGGTCACCCTGCTATTTAAGGGCTAAACTAGGTCCGTTCCTTATCTCTTAGGTATTCATCTTTTGTTGTTTAAGGACCCAGAGGTTCTGGATGTATGGAGAAAATAATGCAGCCTCCTATTGCCTTTTACTATAAATTCTAATTCTGAGCAAGTTTCCATTGTCCAATGGGTAGATAAAACTCTTTCCAGTTGTATTTAACAAGGAGATGAAGGCTCTTGCTAGACTTAATTTGCTGCCGTCCATTTCTAGATTCAACACTGGAATAAGAACTGTGAAATGTAATTCAGGCCCACAGAGGTCGCACAGGGAGGAAAAGTGCTAAGTGAAGCGGTGTCCGAGTTGGTGTGACATTTTCAAGACAAAGTCCTTCTTGAGTGTTGTTTTCTTTAAAGGACCATACAATATGGAGAGAGAAAAGTAATAATGTATGAGACAACACACTTTGAAAACTAGATTTTTTTTTTGTTCTTTACTTCAAGATCATCTATGAGAAAAAGGGGATGCATGAGTCTGTATCAGTTGTTTTTAACAAGGGGTGATACTTGGCAATGTCTGGATGTTTTTGATGGTCACAACCTGGGAGTGACACCGGAATCTAATGGGTAAAGGCCAGCAACACTCTTTACATCCCACAATCCACATGACAGCCCCTACCCCCCACAAAGAATCATCTGGCCCTATGTGTCAGTTATGATGTTGAAACATAATATGATGAGGTTGGTCTATAAGAAAACATTTGTTTTTAGTGTTTCTAAAATAGAATGCAATAAAGATGTATTTGCTGAACATCTCTCATTAGCAGAGTACTGTGACAGGTCCTAGAATAGGCCCTTAATCTAAAAGATCAAAAGGGAGAAAAGGCATTAAAAAAAAAAGCATGCAACAGACTCCTGCTTCTGGAAAAATGGAATGAGTATACTTGTCTCTATTTCTTCCTCCATGTACTACTAGAACCAACAAATATGATATATACAAATAAATGCAGATGACTGGAAGAGCGCAGAGAAGTAGGCAGACTGTCCATGGAACCTGAGACTCAAGGAACATGGTGGTGAGTTCAACCCACCAAAAAGGCATGTGTCCTAAATGGATGTGCAACAAACAACAGACTGTAACATATATGGGGCAAAACCCAATAGCACTGAAATGACAAAAGCCAAATCCACAATCACAGTAGAACAACAGCACAACTGGACAGAAAATAGCCAGGATGTAGAAGAACTCAGTAATCCCATTAGCCTGCAGGATCTAGTTGGCACTTGTGGAGCACTTCACCCCAAAGCAGCCAAATATGTAGTCTTATCAAGGGCCCACAAAGCCAGGCCACGATAGACTATATTTTTGGCCATGAAGACTCAAAAATCTTACAAGACTACAGAGACTAAAAACTCTCCTACCCCAATGGAATCAAACCAGAAATCAATAACAGATAATAAGAAAATCTTCAGTCCTTAGAAATTAAGTAGTGTACTTCTAAGTAATTCACAGGTCAGATCCTCAAGGGAGTGAAAAATACATTGAACTGAACAAAAGTTAAAACACCACATATCCAAATTTGTAAGACGTAGCTAAAGCAATGCCAAGAGACAATTTTATGATAAAAATATATGCATTAGAAAGAGTTAAAGTCTCAAATCAATAGTCTAAGCTCTGAACTCAGGAAACCATTTCTAAAAAATAGTAAAATAAACCCAGAACAAGCAGAAGGAAGAACTTAAGATAAAAGTAGAAGGCAATGAAACCAAGAAACAGAAATAGAGAAAAACTCGAGGAAACAAGGAGTTGGTTCTTTGAAATTATAGCGTAAACATTTAGCATCATTGACAAAAGAGATACAGATGACCAATATCAGTAGTGAAACAGGGGCTATCACTATGGATCCTTCTCATATCAAAAGGGAATACTACAAATCACTCTACACAGGACCAATTTCTCAAAAAAACGCAAACTATCACAACACATCCAATACGAAACAAACAATTTGAATAGCCCTATACCCATTAAGGGCTGGGATTTAGCTCAGTTGGTAGAGCGGCACTCTGCAGTCTCTGAGGTCCCAAGTTCAATTCCCAGCACCGCAAAAATGGGAGAAGGATGTGGCAACCCACTTCCAAGGCAATCCCAAAACAACCTGCCATTGAAAACCCTATGAGGGTCACTGAGTCGGACACGACTCGATGGCACCTAACAACAACAACAACATAACCATTAAAGGATTTGAGTTTGTAATTTAAAAATTTCCAAACAAATAAATGTTCAGGCTTCACTGAGAATTCTACAAAATGTTTAAAGAAGAATCCATACTAAATCTATAGAAGAGAGAACTCTTCCAAAATAATTTTGTGATTTTGGTCTTCTACTAAAATCAGATAAAGACAGCACACACACACAAAAAGAGTACAGACCAATATCCTTCTTGAATATAGAAATAAAAATTCTTTAAAATCATTAATAAATAGTTCAGTGTAGAGTGTTGTGTAGCAGGCAAAAGGCCCTGGGTTAAATTCTCAGCACACATACACACAAAATACTAGTAAATAAGATTCAGCAACATACTAAAAGAATCACACATCATGAACAAGTTGGATTTGTCCCAAGGATGCAAATCTGGTTTAATATTAAAAAATTAACCAATATAATCCATCATATTACCATATAAAGAAGAAAAACCACCTGACTACATCAATCAGTGCAAAACAAAAACATTTAACATCTATTTAAGATCTTTTAAAAAGCTGTCTGAAAAATGTGACTGGAGAGGAACTTCCTCAACAAAGGACATCTATGAAAATCCTACACCAATATCAAATGTAGTGATAAAATATTTGCCCCCTGAGATCAGGAACAATGCAAGAATACGCGCTCTCACTACTCATTCAAAAGACTGACAGCCAGTGCAGTAAAGCAATAAAGGGAAATAAAATACACACACATCAGAAAGAAAGAAAATTGTCTCTATTTATGGATGACATAATTTTCTATGTAGAAAATATCAAAGAATCTTAAAAAGAACAATCTATAACTAATAAGTTAATTTCACCAGGGTCACAGGGTATAAGATAAACATACAAAATAAACACACAATGTAAGATAAATATACAAATAAATTTCTATATAATAGTAACAGACAATTGGGCATCAAAATGTAAAATACAATATCATTTACAATTGCTCTAAAACCAAAATCCTTGGGTGTGAATCTAATAAAATGTATCAGGACTTGCGTGTTGAAAACTATACAACACTAATGAAAACAATCAAAAAAGATCTAAACAAATGGAGAGACATACTATGTTCATGAACGGGGGACTTAAAAAGATAAAATGTCGGTTTTCCCAGAATGAAACACAGGTTTAATATAATTCCTATCAATATCTGAGCAAGTCATTTTTAATATAGAAAGATTGGTCTAAAATTATATGGGACAAGCAAGTGACCTAGAATAATTAAAAACAATTTTTAAAAAGAAGAATAAAGTGAGAGGAACAAATTTCAGTGCTTATTCCATTCAAGTCTACAGTCATCAAGTGTACCGAACTTGTGAGGGGACAGACAAAGGGACCAAAGAAAGAAAAGAAAATAGCCTCACACAAATATGTCCAACTAATTTTTAAAAATTGTACAGATGCAAGTGGATGGAGGAAAGATAGCTTTTCCAACAATTGGTACCTGAGCAATTGGACATTTCCAGGCAAGAAATTAAGGAAGAAAGGAACATGGACCTAAAACTCAACCTTTGTACAAGAATTAACCCAAAATGGATAATTGACTCAAATGCAAATTTGAAACTTTAAATATTGTTGAAAAAGAAATAGAAAACCTTCAAAATTTAGGGCAAGCAAAATATTCTTAGACTTGACACTGAAAGCATGAGGCACAAATCGGTGGAACCCAGGGCCTCACAATACTTTGCAAGTGTTCTACCACTGGGCTGCACCCCTAGCAGATGTTTTAAATTTTTATCTTGAATCGGGGTCTGGCTAAGTTATGCAGCCTGTCTCATGCCTCAAACCTGCAATCCTTCTGCCTCTGCCCCTGGAGTCACTGGAATTACAAACATGAGCCACCACACCTGGCCTAAAATTTAAAACTTTTAATGAATGCATTTGAGGAAATGTATACCTATGCATTTGAAGTAAGGCAGGCCATATCTAATCATTCAGTCCCACAGTTTCAGCATCAAGCCAATACTAGTCACATAAGTAGATGCTAAATATTTTTGAATGAATACATGAATATGTATAAAGTAACTTTTAAAACTTAATCTTCTATATGTGATGCAATTCATTTGTATTCAGTGAATATCTGTTATTGAAAAGCACCATATAAGTTCCTGAAATACTGGATTTTGGAGGAGGAAATTGGAGGAGCAAGCAAATTACAGGGCAAGGAACACCAAACATAAGTTTAGCCTTGCAGACAATAAACATCACCCTCTGGAAAATGAACCAGAGCATCTTCTCTAGAACCAAGCATTTTTAAATGTTGGCATTTTGGATGGGAGAGTATATCTCCCTTCCCATGTCTGTCAGCTTATCGTGCTGTGGGGGCTTGCGTGTTGCTGTGATGCTGAAAGTTATGCCACGGGTATCTCAGATACCAGCAGGGACACCTAATGGTGGTTAGGTTTCCACTGAGATTCCAGATTAAGACAAACTAGGGAGAAGGACCCAGTAGCCCATTCCCCAAAACAATTAACCATTGAAAACCCTATGAATAACATGGAAGCACTGTCCAACATACTGTTGTAAAATGAGCTCCCCAGGGTCAAGGCATTCAAGAAACGACTCAGGAAGCGTTGCTACCTCAAAGTAGAGTTGACCTTAACAATGGGAACCCAATAAAGCCCCTGGGACCTTCTTTTGCTCATGTGGCATGACTCAAAATGAGAAGGAACATAGTGGCTGCAACATTGGGCTCAAATAAAAAGATTGTGTGCATGGAGCAGTGTCGGGTAGTGTTTTGTCCTGCTGTACTTAGGGTCGCTATGAGTCAGATCTGACTCCACTGCAACTGACAAGTACATCCCAGTCATCTCTCCTTGAGGCCCTGGTTCTATAAACGATTACAATTCTTTCCGATGGGATTGGCAAATGTGTGGCACAGGTGTGACTTCTCTCCTCTTCTGCATCCATGGCAGGCATCAAGTATGAATCTCAGCACTGGACAGCATGGTGCCTAGCCTTGGCCTCAGAGCCCACCTGAGGCAGACCTCAAGGCAGTGCTCACCAGCTGATCGCAGTCGAGAAACACCTGCTACAACCCCTGGCTCTGAAAGGTGATCTTGCAAAAGTCCTTTCACCTACCATCTGCAAAACGTGAATCTCCATTGACCGGCTTCTGTAGGTACGTGTGGCCTCCCAGGGCCTGGAGTTTGGCATTTAGAGGAGACGGCAGAAGCAGGCCTTCAACTGGGTCACCGTCCCTCAGAGGACTGGCCCTCGAACCGAGTATTTTTCCTAGTCCTCAGCAGACACGTCAGCACCGTCCCTCCCTGCTGGCCCTGGCAGCGAGAAAGGGAGAGACAGGGACGAAGGTCTGCCACAGATTCCAGGTGTCCCTTAATGCAGTCCAACGTGGCCACCGCAGGGCCTCTCTGCTTGCCTCCAAATATCCTTTTGAGCGTTCAATTAAAAGGGACATTTGCTGACGTCCGTCCACGGTGTGCATGGTCCTGGCAGCTCCAACATGTTGGCTTCCAGGACCAATGTTGGTAAGATTTGGAAGATGTTTTTGGTATTGATTTAAATGCAAACATTAATGTTTACAAAGCCTGGGCAAATTTGCACTTATTTAAAGACTCAGAAATAGCAGATCCTCATTGTTTACCAACCTAGATACTATTTTGCAAAAGTTTTCCTGCAACTACCACAGGTATTTTGGCATTAAAAATCAAGATTTACAATGAACAGCAGACAATGAGTTTCACAAAACTTCCAGCTGCAAGCTTGCAAAGTGACATTGAGAAGAGGAATTTATCTGTTTTCACTCCTTGGATCATGTTCTGAGGAAGCTTAGGAGTAAGGGAGACGTAACACAAGTCCTTGCCTGCAGCCTTCCCACTGTGGCATCCGATCCTATCAGATCTTGGAAGCTAAGCAGGGTTGGGCCTGGTTAGTACTTGGATGGGATATGGCCTGGGGACACCAGGTGCTGTAGGCTTGGAAGAAGGACCTGGCAACCCACTCCCAAAAAACAATCAGCCATTGAAAACCCTATGAATAGCAAAGAAGCATGACAATAGTGTTTCACCTGTTGTACACAGGGTTGCTATGAGTCAGACACTGACTTGATGGCACCTAACCACAACAACAAAAGTCCTACATTTCAGCTTCCTTATCTTTAAAATAAGTCTGACAATATCCACTTAGAGGATTGTTGAAATCATGAAGAGAATGAGTAAATCCTTCCATAGTTTTGAAGCAGGAGAAGCATATTAACAATTACATAAAGTCCACGGACCACACTGATATATTCAAATACATTTTTAAAATAAGCAAAGTACATACAAAAGAAAAACTGAAAATAGCTGTGTCATACCACAAAGAACTCATTTCTTTCATATATAAAGAGCTACTAGAAATTGAGAAGAAAAGTCCAAAGAGTTCACAAATGGATAATTTACAGGAAAGAAGATATATAAATAGCCCATATGTATATACACATATACATATGTTGTTGTTAGGTGCTGTTAAGGCAGGTCCAACTCACAGTGACCCTTATAGGGTTTGTAATGGCTGACTGTTTCAGGGTTGTTTTCGAGAGTGGACTGCCACATCCTTCTCCCATTTTGCTGGGGATGGAACCGAGGTCATCAGAAAGTATGGTTGGCGCTCTACCAACTGAGTTAAATCCAGCCCACATATACGTATAGAGTCTCAATTTCATTCATAATAAGAGACAAAGCAAATGAAATTATACTGAAGTAATATTTCTCTCCTATTCAATTGGCAAAAACCCAAAAGTTTAACACCACACTCTGTTGGCAAGTTGTAGAGAAACAGTTACTCTCATACAGTGCTGGTAGGGGTGCAAATTGCAGTGGGCCATTTGGCAATCTTTATTCAGATTACAAATATGTTTACCCTTTGAGCTAGTAATCTCATTTCTGGGAATTTATCCTATATATTAGGAACACACACTCACACACACACACACACACACACACATTCACCATTCGTCACCAATCTTATTGAGGTATAGTTGTCAGTTAAAATTTGTATATTTTTAATTTATGTGACTTGAAGATTTGATCAGTGTGAACATGTGACTTATGTACCAGCATCAAATGAATTAACATATCCATTGCCTCATGTGCTCACTGTGTGTGCGCATGTTGAGAACACTACAGAGCTCCTCTCTTAGCAAATTTTAAATATATAATACAGTGTTGTTGACTATTGTCACACTGGTGTACATTATATCTCCAGAATTTATCTATGTTACATAACTGAAGCTTTGTACCCTTTGAGCAACATCTTCCTATATCCGCCCCCCTTCAATCCCTGTAAAACACCATTCTAATCTCTCTGAGTTTGACATTCTTATATTCCATATATAAGAGAGATCATACAGTATTTGTCTTTCTGTGTCTGGCTTACTTTGCATAGCAAAAGATCCTCCAGTTTCACCCATGTCATTCCAGGTAGTGAGATTTCCTTCATTTTGAAGGCTGAATAATATTCCATTCTCTCTATATATAACATTTTTTATCTGTTCATCTGTTTTGACAGATTGGTTGATTTTATCTCCTTTTTTTTTTTTTTTTTTTTCAGTACTGGAGGTTGATCCAGGTCCTTGTGCATACTAGTCAAGCACTCCACCGCTGGGCTGTATCCCCAACCCTTCTTATATTTTATTTTTGACACAGGGTCTTGCTAAATTGTGCAGGCTGGCCTCTAGCTTTGAACCAACAATCCTCCTGCCTCAGCTCCTCAAGTAGCTGGGATTACCAGTGTGTGCCATGGCCCATGGCAAAAATTATTTATTTATTTATGTTTTATATTTTATTATTTATCTGCAATGCTGGGGATTAAACCCAGGGCCTCACACATACTGTTGGTGGTGGTGGTACTAAGCTACACTGCCAGTTGATTTCATATTTTGGCTATTGTGAATAGCATTGAAATGATCATGGAGTGCACACAGCTCTTTGAAATACGCATTTTATTTCTTTTACAGATATACCCACAAGTGGGATTGATGGCTCCTAAGGTAATTTAATTCTTTGAGGAATTTTCCTACTGTTTGCTGTAAGATCTGTAGCAATTACATTTCCATCAGGAGTATATAAGACTTCCATTCTCTCCACATCCTTGCCAATACTATCCTGTGTCTTTCTGATACTGCTATTCTAACAGGTGCAAGGAGATATGTTATTATTGTTGTTGTTGTTAGGTGCCGTCGAGTCGGTATCCGACTCATAGCGACCCTCTGTACAACAGGGGAAACACTATTGTCAGTGCTTCTCTGCTGTTCATAGGGTTTTCAATGGCAGATTGCTTTTTGGGAGGGGGTTTCCAGGTCCTTCTCCCAAGCCTACAGCTTCTGGTGTTCCCAGGCGGTCTCCCATCCAGGTACTAACCAGGCCCGACCCTGCTTAGCTTCTGAGATCTGACAGGATCGGATGCCACAGGGCTACAGCTGCAGGCGCATGTTATTATAGTTTTAATTTTAATTTTCCTAATGACTAGTGAAGTTGGGTGCCTTTTGATATACCCACTGGCCATTTGTAAGTCTTCTTTTGAGACGTGTGTATTCACATTGTATGGCATTGTACGCTTTTCGATTTTTATTTATTTTTTCCCATTAAGTTGTACACATTCCTTATATATTTTGGTTATTAACCCTTTACTGGACATATCATTTGCAAATATTTTCTTCCATTCCATAGGTCGTCTGTTTATTCTGTCCATTATTTCCATTGCTGTGCAGAAGTTTTTAGTTAGATGAAATACCATTTGTCTCTTTCTGCTTCTCTTGTGCTTTTGGTGATACATATATATATGTAAAAAACCACATTACCTAGGCCAATGTCAAGAAGCATTTTGTCTACATTTTCTGCCAGTAGTTTTATAGTTTCAGGTTTTACATTTAAGTTTTTAGTTCCTTTTGAGTTGATGTTTGCCTGTGGTGTGAGATGAGAGTCTAATTTCATTCCTCTACCTGTGGATGCCCAGTTTCCCCAACACCATGTATCAGAGATTCCTCTTTCTCCACGGTGTGTTCTTTGTGCCCTTGTCAAGGACCAGCTAACTAGAGATTTGAGCATTTATTCTGGAGCTCTCTATTCTGTTCAATTGGTCTGTCTACTTTCTGAAAAGGAAGGCAAGAAAACAGTTCCATTCACATTAGCAACAAAAAAAATAAGATACTTGAATATTTTTTAAAGTAAATTCCTAAGGTAATGGAGCCACCTGGATAGACCTTGCTCGTCTTTTCTTTCTTCTCCTACTTCGCTGTTTGGGTTTAAATTCCCATCCCCAATCCAGGGATTCAGTGTGGTGATGGTTGGCAAGTGGAGGCAGAACAAGAATCACATGGTTTTCATAGGAACAGCTTCACTTAAAACGATAAATCTAGGTTAGTGTTAGAGTAACAGGGCTGAGAGGGGACCACCCCACCCAGCCAGAAAGGAGAGCAGGAAAGAGGTGGGAGGTGGATTTTGCCTACTTCAAAATCATCACCAGTGTCAGCCTTGGAGCCTTGTGGCCACTGTCTTACTGTGGAATAGGGACAAACAGAATGGGGAGTGGGCTTGAATTCACCTCCCATGTGACTGCTCTCAGTGGACCCTATGTCACTGTGACCCATTACTCTGTGCTACCCACATCTCTCCCTTTAGCAAAGGGATCTGGAGTTCAGCAGAAGCAGCCGTTCTCACTTTAGTATACCATGGAAACAACCTACATTCTGTTTTACCTTCGCCTGACTTCAGGGAGAGGAAGTGCTGCAGCCCATTGTAAATGAGACCAGCATCTTCTTTTCCCTTGCTCATTCCTCTGTGGTGGTAGTGTTGTTAGGTGCCATCGGGTCCATTCTGTCTCACAGTGACCCAGTGTACAACAGACGGAACACTACCCAATACTGTGCCATGCCTGACACTACATCAGTGCCATCTCTGTACCTTGGATAACTCATTGTTTCAGGAGTGGGCTGCCACATCCTTCTCCCATTTTTTTTTGGTGCCGGGGCTCAACCTCAGGGCCTAGGAGAGCACAGATCAGCACTCTGTCAATTGAGCTAAAGCTCAGCCCCATTCCTCAGTTGTTGTTGTTGTTAAGTGCTGTCGAGTCAGTATCCGACTCATAGCAACACTCATGGGGTTTTCAATGGCTGTTTTGGGATTGCCTTGGGAGTGGATTGCCCGGTCCTTCTCCCATTTTTGGGGTGCTGGGAATTGAACTCGGGACCTCAGAGACTGTAGCACAGCACTCTACCAACTGAGCTAAATCCCAGGCCCATTCCTCAGTTGTTGTTGTTGTTGTTAGGTTCCATCGAGTCGGTATCTGACTCATAGCGACCCTCATAGGGTTTTCAATGGCTGACTGTTTCGGAATTGCCTTGGGAGTGGATTGCCAGGTCCTTCTCCCATTTTTGCAGTGCTGGGAATTGAACTCGAGACCTCAGAGACTGCAGTGCAGCACTCTATCAACTGAGCTAAATCCCAGCCCCATTCCTCAGTAGCTTCCTATAAAATAAAGCCACCAGATTCCCAGTAGATAAAAGTCCATTTTCTCTCTCTCATTCATGGAAGTGGGTTCTCACATCCTCACAGGTTGCTGAAGATTTTAATAAGCTCCCCAATGTGGATCTTTTCAAATACGGACAAAATACTTAGAGTGAGAAAATGTCACCTCTAATCAAGGGTGCTATCAATGCCTTACCCACGGCAGGCGCGTACAAGGCCCACAAGGGGCTTGAACCAAATCACAATCCTTGCCTGTTGGTAACCAAAACTGAAGAGTCTCATTTTGGGTTTTCATTTTGGTAATTTTGATTAATAGGTAGGGTTTTTGTTGTTGTTGTTGTTACAAAAGGAACCCATATTTGAATTGGGCAAACAGCATAGCCTGTTGATTATAAGAGCAACTCAAGACTTTATTTCCTGGGGAGAAAAGTGTTTTTGAGACCAGGGAGTGTTCCCTTTAAATATAAACTAGACATATCAGCATGACTGCCCCTAACTTTCATTACCTCCCAGAGCCTTTCTGACTGTACGTTTCTGCTTCTACTTCCATTACCTAGATGTCTCCAGTCCAGAGTTCTTTAGTCCTGTGGCTTTAAGCAGCAGCATCCCATGCTCTGCAGTGCCTAGAGCCTTTCCCCATAGCTCTCGAGGGTTTTGGTAGATGGACGTTGAACATAGAGGATATTTGGCAATATCTACAGTATTTTTCTTTATCACAACTGGAGAGAGTAATGGCGATAGTGAGTAGAGGTGAGGGATGCTGCTGAACATCTAATAATGTTCACACAGACCCCCCAACCAGGGATTACCTGGCCCTAGATATCAATCCCCTATGTGTCTGTCAGTTTGTGAGTCAAGGTTCTGTTGCTCTGTAACAAACTGCCATACGCAGCCTAAACATCACTCCTGTATTATCTCACAGGTCACTATGACAAAAGTCCAGAACCACAAGATGAAGTTCTCCACTCAGGGTGTCCTGAAGCTGAAGTCAAGGCATCACCTCAGCTGAGTTCTCACCCAGACACTCGGGGACAGAATTCACTTCTGGGCACCACCAAGCTCTTGGTAGAACCATTTCCTGGCAGTTGCAGGACTAATGTCCTTGTCTTGCTGGCTGTTGATGGAGGTGGCTGTCGGCTGCCAGAGGTCACTCCCCAGCCCTTGCCATGTGGCATCCTCAGTCACAGCAGCAGAGAACCTCCTTTGCCTCAAATTCCTCTCAAATAAAATCTCTTTGATTTTTTCCTCTGCTACTAGTCAGAGACGGCCTGCAGCCACAGCCCTGTGGCATCCGATCCCGTCAGATCTCAGAAGCTAAGCAGGGCCGGGCCTGGTTTGTACTTGGATAGGAGACCACCTGGGAACACCAGGTGCTGTAGGCTTGGGAGAAGGACCTGGCAACCCACTCCCAAAAATCAATCTGCCATTCAAAACTCTATGAACAGCAGAGAAGCACTGACAATAGCGTTTCCCCTGTTGTAGGTAGGGTCGCTATGAGTTGGATACTGACTTGACGGCACCTAACAACAACAACACTAGTCACAGAAACTCCCTACCTTTAAAAGGCTGGTGTGATCAGGCTAGGACTACTTGGAGAATCTCACTCCCTCCAGGTCACATTCGTCAGACAATGTAGTGGGGTCACAGGAGTGAACCCCAGCATCTTCAGAGGGAAGTCTAGGGCATGTTTTCAAACCCTGCCTCCCACATCAGCTGTTGCAGACTTAATTGTGTCCCCATAAGTCCAGGTTGAAGCCCTAATTCCAGTGTGATTGTATTTGGAGAGAGGGGGAAGGTAATTAAGGTGAAACAGGGTCCTGAGGGTGGGGTCCTAACCCAACAGTAATGGTGTCTTTACAAGAGGAAGAAACCCCAGGAGTAGATTCTCTCAGAGGAGAGGCCACGTGAGGACAGAAGAGAAGGGGGCCACCTGCAAGCCAAGGTAGAAACCAAACCGTAGAACACCTGGATCCCCAACTCAGCCCTGCAATTGTAAGAAAATACACTGTTGTCACTTATGCCTTTCTGTCTGTGGCATTGCATAATGGCAGACAAACTAATCTACCAGGTAAGAATACCAATGAAAATCTAATTTTTAAAAATGTTAAAATTGGGGTGGCAAGATACTTTAATGAAGTCAAAATTCACTCTGTAAACAGCCGGACTGGAACCCACGTGCTGCACCCGGGGCCAGGATGTGGGAGAAGACAGGAAATCCAGGTATCATGGCAGCTACTTTAGAAAATCCTGTGTGAATATGAGTTAGTATATACTGATGTGCTAAGACAAAGAGATGCCCAGCAAATGAGACGTAGATACTTTCACAATGTGGGGCACATCCCCTCTGGGCAGCTAGATAGAGCTCACTATGAGTTTCAAAGGTGTTTATATACGCTTTGTGGTGAATATCTATGATCGTCTACTTATTGTCTGATTAAATAAAACACTACTCCAAAAGGAATCCTCTGTGTGAAAGAGGAAAAATATCTGCAGGGATGCTCCCAAGAGGCAGTGAAAATGGGAAGGGAGAGAAATTCACATTTTCTTCATTTTACATTCTGGCCAGTATGAATTTTCACAACAGTTATGACTAGCTGAATAGTATAGTTTTATAAAAGACAGAACTGTATATTTTATTTATTTTTAAATTTTATTTACAGTGCTGGGCTTTGTGCATACAAGGCAGGTGTTCTACCAACAAGCTGTAATCCCAACCCTGAAAATATATATTTTAAAGGACATACATTTGCATGTCACTTTTAAAGATAATTCTGCACCCCTCATATCAAATGCCTGTAGTTGAACCATTGTGGCATCCGATCCCCTCAGATCTCAGAAGCTAAGCAGGGTTGGGCCTGCTTAGTACTTGGATGGGAGACTGCCTGGGAACACCAGGTGCTGTAGGTTTGGGAGAAGGACCTGGCAACCCACTCCCAAAAAACACTCAGCCATTGAAAATCCTATGAATAGCAAAAAAGCAGTAACAATACTGCTTCACCTGTTTTATGTAGTGTCGCTATGAGTCGGATACTGACTTGAGGGCACCTAACACCAACAACATATTGAATAATTAACAACCGAGTTGTGATGATGATGTCCCACAGACATGGCTAACAATTATCAGACAGTTTTCAGGTGGGTACAGCTGGACATATATAGTCCAATAGGTAGACTTGTTTTTATATTTTCATTAAGTACCCAGTTGAACCCCATGGAATATACTCACACATTTTTGAAAATGGAGCCAACACTTTTTAGTCTTATTATCTCTCCAGCTCAAACATTAGCACCCTTAGAAGAGGTATGTAAATCTCATGTATGCGTCATCTTATTTCTGGAACCTAAAATAAAACATGGACCACTTACAAATTGAAGGGCTCGTGTCCTCATCCTTCCATTTAAAGAGGTAATCAGGAGAAGCAAGAACTATAAAGTATAACAGTGATCATTTAACAAAGCAAATTTCCAGCAAGGAGCCTCAGATACATTTCCAAACTTTTGTAAAGAGGGGTTTTAAAACCAGAGGGTTTTATTTTTTTCTTGAAAAACAAAGGAATTTATTTTTGAAATTGGCTGGAAGGAAGGTGGGCTGGGAATGGCAAAGGTTACCCTGCATGAGGTCTGACTCATCTCTGCACTGACTTCTATTACAAGGTAACGACCTTATCCCTGGCCGTGGGGGTTGCTGCTTTTTTGATGTCTTTGAGCCACTTGTTGTGGGTGAACCTACACTTCAAAGATGAAGATCAGTGAGACTGAGTTTCTGGGTGTATGATTTCCTGCATATGGGACTTCCCTGCTTTCACAGTGTGGGGCTCAAGGGAGTAAGGTCCTGGAGTAGGTCCCTTAAAGAGGATGCTTAGACTTTCCTATAGGTTAAAGACACAGAAGCAGATTTCCCAGTCAGCTTCCAGAGATGAGGTGCCTCCTCCACTCTCAACATCCACAGCCTGCATGCACATGCATGCATGTGTGTGTGTGTGTTAGGAGCTGTCAAGTCCAGTCTGACTCATAGCAGCCCGATGCACAACAGAACAAAATTCCCCAACACTGTGCCATGCCTGGCACTATGTCAGTGCCTCTCTGCTGTTCATAGGGTTTTCAATGGCTGATTGTTTTGGGAGTGGGCTACTGGGTCCTTCTCCCATTTTTGCGGCACTGGGGATGGAACCCAGGGCCTCAGAGCATGCATGTACTCTACCAACTTTGCAATATCTCATAATTTCGTAAGCCAAGCTTCCTGCCTATAAACTGAAGACCCTGAGTGCATAACTTTTTCACAAGTTCTGTTTTCCCCACAGGACAGCTGTTAGAGATCCCAAGTGAAGTTTTTCCCTCTGGGAGTTGGTCACAGTTGCTCTCTTAGGCAAGAACACAGCCAACAGCTGTGTTTAGCTGATCATATTAGTCAGAAATCCTACTGAACGAGTGAATGAGTGAGTGAGCAAATGCCCAGCGGCAGAACTTCATAGCTCACAGCCCTAAACACCATCCGCACCCCTCCATCTCATCACTTCACTGCCATCACCTCTGCCCTTCTCCTCCTTCAAAAATGAAAAAAGTTTCTATTTGTGAAGAGTTGAGACCCTCCCACCTTCTATGTGCAGGAAGGTCTGATCTCTCTCTTAGTACTTCCAACGACCAGTTTTTGTTAGCTTCCTTGGCATTTAAGCAAAACATCATGTAATATGTATGGTGGGGCATTTTTCCTGTTTTCTGTCTCTTGGTTTCTTATAAAATTTTTCCATTTGAGCTGGGTGCAGGGTGGTGCACACCTGTCATCCTGGCAACCCAGGAGGTGGAGGCAAGAGGACTGCAAGTTTGAGGCCAGAGGCAGCCTTCGTAACTTAGTGATACCCTGTCTCAAAAAATAAAAAAGGGGCTGAGGGTGCAGCTTAGGGGTGGAGCACTTGCGAAGTATGTGTGAGGCCCTGGATTCAGCCCCAATACCAAAGGGGGGGAAAAAAAAACTCTTAACATTTTGGAAACCTGTATGTGTATATTACAGGAAGTTTGTGCAGTATGTTCTACTATGTGTGTTAGCTAGAACTATTTAGTACATTAAATGGAAGGGGAGGAAAGGTATTTTCGGTCCTGCTATTCCCAAACTACAAGACAAATGGGTTTTCTTAGTCCTATGAATATTTATCTCCCCTTAACTGCATGGAAAATTCATGATCCACCACTTGCCAAAGAAAGAAGCATTATATGTAAGAAGCTGTCATTGGCTGTCCATAAGAATTCTTTTTAACTGGAGGAGACAGTCTTAAAGGTGCAGTATGGAGTTTCATTTGACCCAAGCCAAAGTTGGGTGGTAGAGGACGGATCCTCCCCATCAGGCTGGTATCCCTTGCAAGCCCTGTGCATGGGACCACAGCTCTTGTACGAGGCAATCCCATTGGCCTCGCAGCCAGAGCTACTTGGGGTTGAAACTAAAAAATAAACTTACGAAAACCCAGAGCCCACCATGACTGAGAATTAAGAGAAAAGGAAACAGACGGAGTTTATTTGGACAGAAACTGTCAAGTTTCCCATTGCTTCTGTTTTTCCACGTCATATCAGAGGTGTCCACCCATCTGCCCTCCCTCCGTCTTCCCAAAGTGATGCTGAGAGATGTGCACACAGGAAGAACCCTGTGGGGCTTTGCCAAACGGTGCTGACCACACAGATCATGCACCAGCTCTGCTTCACACGACTGCTCCCCCTGACTTGCCATCCTGAGGGCGAGTTTCAGCACCTGGCAAGTGACATTTAACTTTGCCTTCTTCAAAAGGGCACCCCAAGGCCAGCACACCCAGTTCCCAAGTCACTTCAGGAGAGGAACTCATCTGAGCACAAACAGCAACCACGCGGCACTTTACCCACCCTCCACCCACGCTGGAAACTCAGCTCAGCCGGAGCAGCATCCAGAGCCCCTCACACACAAAGGGGCTCACACCCCAGGACTCTGTAAGAATGAAAGTGGAGCAGTACATAGTGAGCATCATGTTGTTGTTAGGTGCCGTTGAGTAGGGTTGGATTCCTAGTGACCCTATGTACAACAGAATGAAACACTCCCTGACATGGTGCCATGCCTGGCACTCTATTTGGCAGTGCTTCTTTGCTCTTCATAGGGTTTTCAATGGCTAATTATTTCAGGAGTGGGCTGCCAGGTCCTTCTCCCTAGTTTGTCTTAGTCTGGAAGCTCAGCTGAAACCTGGCCACCATGGATGGCCCTGCTGGTATCTGAGATACCGGTGACATACTGGTATGTGTTAGCCTCACAGGAACATGCAAGCCCCCACAGTCACAAGCTGACAGACACGGGGTGGGTGAGCATAATATCTCACATTAATTGAGCACTTACAGTGTACCAGGCCCTTTGTGAAATATTGGCCACGAATGATCCCATTTGAGCGTGATAAAAGGCATGTTATATAAAGGAAAGCTAGGCAGAGAGAAGTCAAGACTTTCCCAAGGCCACTCAGCTGCTACATGAAGAAAACAGACAATCTGATTGTAAGCTCATGCTCTCAACAGATACACTCTTCCAGCTCAACTGAGTGATTTGTGTTTGTGTGTGTGCACACAGATACATGTGTACCCAATGTGTACACAGATGGTTTTGTGGAGGGGAAATGCTGGAGGTGACAGAGAGGAAAAGAGGTGGAAAGAGTAGAAAGGCATCTTTTTTTTTTTTTTTTAATACTGGGGGTTGAACCCAGGGCCTCGCACTTGCATGCTCTGCAAGTGTTGGACCACTGAGCTGCACCCTCAGCCCATTTTTTTCCCACTTTTTGAGACAGGGTCTCACTAAGTTACACAGACTGCCTCTGGTCTTGCGATCCTCCTGCCTCCGCCTCCTGAGCCACTGGGATTACAGGCGTGCGCCACCGCGCCCGGCTAAGAAAGGCATCTTGAGAGCCTTGCACAGCGACCGGTGGACACACCTTCCGTGCGTGGGTCACAGAGGCCCGGGTCAAGACAGCATCTGCGTGGGGCTGCTGGCAGGAAACGGAGCAATTTCTCACTTTGTCCCAGTGACAATTTGAGAAGATGGATTCGATAAAACATCATTTGCCAATTACTGAGGTTTCCAAGGAATTTCTTCAGGAGAGCTGTGAATTGCAGTAAAAACTCCTTACCCCTGCAGATCCCCAAGCTTGCTCTCTCCAGCCTTGTTCTGAGATGATACACAGGTGGCAGGTGGGGGTGATGAGAAAGAGGTGAGACTAGAAGGATTAAAAAAGGAAAGAAACCACAAACCCAGAAAGGAAAAGCTATCTCCATCTCACCACCTTACTAAAAAGAAAAGAAGGGAAAAGAAAAGAAAAGAAAAGAAAAAAGAAGAAAAGAAACAGAAGCCCTCTTGCTTTGACTTTCCTTCCCAGAGGGATCTCTACGATCGTTGAGACTTCATTAGCAACATGGGAAGGTATCTATCTGGTTTTTAAAACATGAGCTCCTCTTCAGAGAGTAGCTAATTCTGACACCTGGGGGGATTTAAGATACACCACCCCTGGGTCATCTTGTAGCTTTGGAAAACCATTGCTCTGTAGATTCACTTACCATCTCTCTCCTTGGTTCTTCCTCGGTGGAACTTCTAACAACCTCAAGCAAAGTTCGATGTGGGTGGGAACATAAATAATGACAACTAGATTTATTAATTTGTATTAATATAGTTGTTGTTGCTAGGTGCCATCAAGTAAGTATCGGACTCATAGCGACCCTACGTACAACAGGTGAAACATTATTGTCGGTGCTTCTCTGCTGTTCATAGGGTTTTCAATGGCAGATTGATTTTTGGGAGTGGGTTGCCATGTCTGTCTCCCAAGCCTACAGCACCTGGTGTTCCCAGGCGGTCTCCCATCCAAGGACTAACCAGGCCCGACCCTGCTTAGCTTGTGAGATCTGAGGGGATCAGACGCCACAGGACTATGGCTGCAGGCATATTAATATAGCCTATGAATATTTCTGGAGAAGAGCTTCATCACCACATAGTGCCACCTTCTTATTTGAGGGACAGGGAGACCAAGGCCCAAATAATTCTCCTAGCCAAATTCTATCTCAAGGTTTCTTCCTACTCTGAATCTCTCTTCATTTCTCACTCTTATTGAATAGTTTGTCAGCTCCATCTGAGTAAGAGAGCACTAGATTGTTAAACATAAAAACAGCTGCCCAGAAGCCTTTCACTGGAATCACTGTACTAACTGAGGACTACTATTCTTTTCTCTGATATCTTTCTAAAAATATCTAAAACAAAAATCATTTTAAAAAATGTGTGTCCCTCTTAGTCAAACTCAAATATTGACAAATCCTATTTTGCTTTCACAATACAGCATGAAAGATACTTTTCCAGTTCTACCAAAGCTATTTCTTTGCTGCATTAATCAGTAGGGTCTCTTACTAGTAGAACTGAGGTAAAAGAAGCAAAAGTAGAGATCAAGTACTCAGGGTCCATGTGAAGTCAGAGTGGTGACCACAAGTTTGACGAAGATAGGGAAAGTTCCTATTTTATTTACCACCGTGAACTCAGTATAAACAGAAGGTATGATTAATGGTAAGCACTCAACACATTTTGGATAAATCAATTAACAAAGGAGGGCTGGAAGGAGAGATTCCCCACCCATTTCCATACGTTCCAACTACCATGTTTGCCCAGTTGCCCAAAGACAATATGTTTCTGACACCTCATGGGACCTCTCCTGCAGGTAAACAGCATCTTCCTAAAGGAGGCCACTGGGCAAAGAGGAGTATTTGCGGCTTAAAAGTGTGGAGGTGCGGATGTATGCAGTGATGTGACGGGAGATGCAGAGCTGTCTCCCAAGAACGCTCGCCTCCTTCCCCATTATCCACACTGGAAATCACGTTATCCTTGGATGAGATCCCCTGCTTCTCACAGTCCTCTTCTCTCAGCCTCAGCTTCCTTGTCTGTGAAGTTTCAATAATTCTGGTTAAATGGAGTCACTGAAGAAAGGCTTTTTTTTTTTTTTTTTTTTTTAGAAGGATTGCACTGCCCTGGACTGCTTTGAACTAAAATAATTTGACAGAAAAAAGAAGAAATAAAGGTATGAAAAACACCTGTCACAAGAATGTGGGTTATAAATATTTATTCTCAATAATAGGAAAATATATTTAAATACATTTTAAAATTATTTTAAATTAAATACACAGGTGGCAGGTGGGGGTGATGAGAAAGAGGTGAGACTAGAAGGATTAAAAAGGGAAAGAAACCACAAACCCAGAAAGGAAAAGCTATCTCCATCTCCCCACCTTACTAAAAAGAAAAGAAGAGAAAAGAAAAGACAAGTTTAAATTAAAATACATTTTAAATACATTTAAAAAGGGCTAAACATGAGCTAATTATAAATGGGATTCCTTTCAAAATACTGATGTAAAACAAGGTAGAACACAACACAATATCAGAAAGAGAACAAAGAAAACTCAGTCCAGTAATAGGAATGACAGAAAAATCACAACAAATAGAAAAGAAAGATGGCAGGCATTAGACCAGGTGTATATGTAATCCCAGCAAAAGCCAAGGGTTGAAACATCACAAAAAGACAAAGCTTTTAGACTAGATTTCAAAATATAAAAACATATAGATGTGGTTTAGAAGAGAAATACTTCAAAATTGATTTGCAAAGACTGAAAATATGGAGCTTTATAAACATATATTAGACAAAGAAAAAAAGGTAACTCCCAGAAGAAATCCTAAATTGTCTATGTTGTTGTTGTTAGGTGCGGTCAAGTCGGGTCGACTCACAGTGACCCAATATGTAACAGAACAAAACACTCCCTGACACTTTGTCATGCCTGGCACTATGAGGGTGCTTCTCTGCTATTCATAGGATTTTTGATGGCTGATTGTTTCAGGAGTAGGCTGCCAGGTCCTTCTCCTATTTTTTCAGTGCTGGGGATCAAATTCAGGGCCTAAGAGAGCACAGAGCAACAGCACTCTACTGACTGAGCTAAATCCCAGCCCAAATTGTCTGTAAGTCTATGAAAATATATTCAACCTCTAACAAGGATAAGATGAACTGAGGTGACCACAAGATTCTACTTTCCACCTGTAATAACACAGGCAAAAGTGTTAACAGTGGGTAAGAACCAGGCCTGGTGAAGATATAGGGGAATGGGTGCTGCTGAGAGAACTACAGACTGGCTGGATTCTGTGGGGTGTGCAGGCCTTCAGAGGGAGGGCACAGAAAAGGTATGGCATCATGGGCTTATCCCCAGGATGAGGACTAGACATCAGGAAAGGGTACACGTGACAAGCTGTGCTGACAAGTCAATTCATCATAGAAGGCAGAGACCCAGACACAGTTCTGATCCTGCCTCTCTGTTTTCTAGTTCAAGTCTCTTGGTCAGAATGTGCCTCAGTTTCTCCAGATGCTTTACTGCTCTCCTTTGTTGTTGTTGTTGTTGTTGTTGTTGTTATGTGCTGTCAAGTTGGGTCTGACTCATAGCAACCCTATGTACAACAGAACAAAACACTCCCGGACTCTGTGCCAGACACACAGTCTTTTATATGTTTAAGCCTATTAGTGCATCCACTGTGTCAATCCATCTAGTTGAGGGTCTTCTTTGTTTTCACTGCCCCACCACTCTCTCAAACACAATTTCCTTCTTCAGGGATTGGTCCCTACTGACAACGTGTCCAAAGTATGTAAGACACAATCTAGCCATCTTTGCTTCCAAGAAACACTCTGGTTGCACTTCTAGGACAGATCTGTTGGTTCTTTGGCCATCTATGGTATATTCAATATTTGTCTCCAGCACCATAATTCAAAAACATCAATTCATCTCCTGTCTCCCTTATTCAACTGCTCTCCTTAGACAAAATGAAATAGTATATGCAAAATGCATTACAGAATACTAAAAAGTGACATGATGCATAACATTTTCATAATAATCAAATGCATTGATCTGCCCTCATGAGAAGCACAGAAAAAATTAAATATGTATAAAATTAGACAAAGTCTGGTTACCACTCCCCTGATGCTTTTCTTCTGCCTCAAAAAATTTTAAACATTTTAAAAGAAGAGCATGTAGATCCAAATATATAGCCAGCCTGTTTTCTTTATAGAAATGCTATTGCATCTTGTTAGATGTCCCCGTGCTCCCCCACAGCTGTGCCTGTCTAAGGCAGTCACAATCACTGGGCATCTTAGGGAGCCCACTTAGGAGAAGCCAGAGGAAGTGCTTTTAGCAGCTGGATCCCAAACCAAGACCACAGGTCTCAGTGTAGCATGTCAGCCCTGCGGTGGGAGGCAGGGACTCAGGATTTGGGCTATAGCCTCCACTGTCTGCCTTTTACTGCCACAACTATTACTGTTTCAAAGGGTGACATTTGAGCAGGATTTCATCACTGGGGAAAGAGACAAGTTCCACGATCCAGAAATGACAAGGCTGCTCAGAGGAGATGACACTCTCTCCTTCTGTGAGATCTTCCATGTCATCTTCAAAAGTCAGCTCTTCCACAGAAGACTTCCATTAACCCAAGATACTCTGTTTAAGTCATCGCTCGATATATCAAATGGTTAAAAAATATAATATTTGGTAAATACCAATGTACTTTGTTGTTGCTGTTAGGTGTTGCCAAGTTGGGTCTGACTCATAGTGGCCGTATGCACAACAGAATGAAACACCCCTGACACTGTGCCATGCCCAGCATGATTGTCAGTGCTTCTCTGCTATTTATAGGGTTTTCAATGGCTGATTGTTTTAGGATTGTTTCGGGAGTGGACTGCCACATCCTTCTCCCATTTTTATGGTGCTTGGGATCAAACTCAGAGCCTCAGAGAGTGCAGAGCAGCACTCTACCAACTGAGCTAAACCCAGGGGCAGTTGATGTACTGTGTTGGAATTCTGGATCCACTTATTATATCTGCAACCTTGCAAAAGTTATTTAAGTTCTTTGCACCCCGGATTCTTTATATTTAAAGTGACATGATGATTGTAGCTCTCCCTCAACTTGTGTGAGAGAAAGGAGATGATGCAGAAGACCATTGCCCAGTATCAGTCTGCAGCAAGTGCTTAATACACAGTAGCCATGCTTCTTGCTAACTGCCTCACTCTTACTTCACTTTCATTCAGGAAGACGAGTCATTTCATAGCAATGTTAGTAAACAAAGACAGCAGACAAGAGAGCATTTGGTCATCTGGGAAGAAAAAACCAGGTGGCCTGGGTTCCACTTACACACCAGGCTCCCATGGGTGAAATACCTGGACGATGTAGAACAGTCTGCAGCCACAGCACCCCAGCATCTGATCCCACCTGATCTTGGAGGCTAAGCAGGGTTGGCCTGGTTAGTCCTTGGATGGGAGACCACGTGGGAACACCAGGTGCTACAGGCTAGGGAGAAGGACCTGGCAGCCCCTTCCCAAAACAATCCCATTGAAAACCCCATGAATAGCAGAGTGCAGAAAAGAACTCTGCGTACTCAGCTAACCCCCAGGCTGCATGTACAAATCTGTACATGAATGTTCATAGTTTGTTGTTGTTGTTGTTAGGTGCCATCGAGTTGGATTCCAACTCATAGTGACCCTCATAGGGTTTTCAATGGCTGTTTTCGGGATTGCCTTGGGAGTGGATTGCCAGGCCCTTCTCCCATTTTTGTGGTGCTGGGAATCGAACTCAGGACCTCAGAGACTGCAGCGCAGAGCTCTACCAACTGAGCTAAATCCCAGCCCCTGTTCATAGTTTATAGGGCATGTATTCATCATTACAAAAACAAAACAAAACAAAACAACAAAACAAACAAACAAACAAAAATCCAAAACCAAAACCCAAACCAAAAAACTGAAAACAAGGCAAAATGTCCAACTAGTGGATGAATTAACAAACTTTGGTTTATTGATAGAATGACAGCCAGCAGCAAAAAATAATGAACTGTTCACACATGAAATGGATGAAAGTATGGGGTAGATCCCAAAGTAATGATGCTAAGTAAAAGAAAACTGAAGGAATTACATTCTGTATGATTCCACCTATACGTCACTCTTGAAAAGCAAAGATACAGAGGCTGGAGGTATGAGGAGTTATTGACACTATATGGCATGAGGAACATTTTTGGAGTGATGGGCATATTCTGTATATTGATAGTGATTGTGGTTATACGACTGTCAAAACTGATGGAAATGTACATTTAGAAGGGTGCATTTTATTATAAGTAAACAATAGCTCAAAAAACCTGACTTAAAAATGAATCATAGCAAGTCCATGCTAGGTCAGTCCACGATCTCCAGTCTTCAGCCTGAACCCCACACTACCATATTAAGCAATGGGTTACACATCAGCATCGGGCCACAAAACCAGATTCAGTTGCCTCACTTCCCTATGATGACATCATGCACAAATCACGAAGGAATGTACCACATAGTATCAAGAAGCAGTGGAAAGTAGAGATAGAATAAAATGCTGGGTAGGTGTTTATTTGTTTTGAGATATTGTCCCAGCCTGGCCACAAACTCATTGTCTTCCTGCCTCTACTCCGCAGGGCTGGGATTACAGGGGTGCACTGCCATGCTCAGCTAGATGCTGGGTTGCTAACTCTGACCTTGGATGATGGACATGTGGGGAATAAAAAGCTGGACAAAACCAACTGCAACATTTTTCCTGTGTGGGGCCTTAGGACCATACTTTCCAGACTCACCAAATGGCCTATGAAGGAGGCTCATTTCATAGGGTCTTCTCTCAGCAATAAAATTTCAATTTATGTTGATGGAACATCTTTTGTTCACAATTGGCTTCTTTATACCAATCTAGATAGGAAATCCCTTGCGGCAAGAACTCGAAACTCGTATTAGGTCAAAATGTTTGCTGATGCATTCTCAGGAGAACTTCAGAATTAGGGCTTCTTCATTATGCAATGGGCTGGGATTTAGCTCAGTTGGTAGACCACTGCTCTGTAGTCTCTGAGGTCCCGAGTTCAATTCCCAGGACCCCCAAAATGGGAGAAGGACATGGCAATTCACTACTAAGGTGATTTCAAAACAATCGGCCATTGAAAAGCCTATAAGGATCGCTATGAGTCAGACATGACTCAAAGGCATATAACAACAACAACCACAACATTATGTAATAAACAACAGCACCTCAAATTTCTAGAGAAAGATTCTTCCCAAGTTCTAAGTATCACATATTTATTTTTCTTTTTAGTCTCCAAAACATCTAATTCAAATTAGGAAAACAAGGGACAAGTTACCATTCACCACATATAGAAGCCAAACCGGGGGTGGATTCTTCATCATTCTAAACCCCACGTAAAGGAAATGGGCACATTTGGAAGAAGGGATGACGGAGGTTTGATTCTGCTGCAAAACCTCCAGGAAGGATGAGCCTTCTGAACACAGGAGAGGTCAACCGAAGACAGCTTCTTTTCACCTGAAGCCATTTGTTTTTCAACACCCTCATTAATGTTATCTCTTGAAGAGAACTTGGCCGTCAGATTTATATCAAATACCAGAAAGCTATCTTTGGGTTTTGAGAGGTGTCTGAGTCACTTAAGAGTCATGGAGCTCTGTGCTTGAGGAAGAGCCTCTGTGGTGTTGAAGGATGTCTGACTCACTTAGGATACACGGAAAGATGGCTCCCTGCCAGCACGTGGGTTATCTAACATCTGAGCAGCTCAAAGTTCATGTTGGCTGTTTGCATTAATCACCATAATTTGACTAACAAGCCTGAAGTGACAGCTCAGCATCTGCATGGCACTAACTGAACAAAGGGAAGAAGGAAAAGGGGGCGTGGCGAAACAGGAATCCCCCAGCCCCACCATGACAGTTAAGAATTTCCAAAATGTCACTGACAGCATCAACAAGGCAAGTCAAAAGAGAGAGCTCAGGGGAAGCCCAGGTGAGGGGAGGATAATTCCCGCTCCAGCTGCTTCTCTCTCTGTTTCTGCTTCTTCCTACAAATCTTAGCCAATATATCTCTGACTTCTGGCTGTGGCCCTGTGCCTGGCGCAGTCTTGCTTTGATCCCAGGTCACCTTCTTGTCCTTTGCCATGCTGCTCGGGAATCCAAACTGAGCATTTCTGATTTCCAATAGCCAGATTTTGTCATTTTATCTTAAAAAAATATAATCCTTTTATGTCAAGACCTGAGTAAGAAAGAAGATTGTAGAATTTCATTGAAGCAAGAATGAACATTTTTTAAAATAAGGAAACTGAAGGTAAAGCTATGTTTCTCTCGCTCCTCCTCCTTCACTTCCAAAGACATGGAAACATGACCTTATTAAGCTCAGATTACTCATCTGTTAAATAACGCAAATAAAGCAATTGATTGGCTTAATTCCTACGCAAGACACTTAACTTGCCCATAGTTTTTCAAATCTAACTTGACTCCTTCAGGTTGCCTAAAGTACATTGTCTGGCCAGGTACTATGACTATACCTATGGATGAAGCATGGGTCTTTGCTTTTTTATTTATTTTTTTGAGTGGGCAGCTTGATGAGTGGGCCATGTGACCCACTACTTCCTGCAATCAAGGATCTTCTCCAAAATTCTCTCCCATTTCCTGAGCTGAGTTCCATAGAATACTAGTTCCATAGAATACTAGTTCCATGAGATATCAGATTGTGTCTTTCAAAAAGGTAAAAGAAAAGAAAAAAAGAAAGGACATTTTAAGGAATGAGATGAGCTAAACTGTTTGTGAGAATCTGTTTTAACAGTCAGAAACCAAGGCTCCTCAGAATCTTTGGTATGTGCCTTGTGAACCACCACACACCAATATGGTGGACATGGTTTCTCAGACTCACCGACAAAGGAGTCCTTCACACTCTGTCATCCGCAATGCTTATGCTTCCACATAACACCATCTGGGAATTTCTGTCAACCTCATAATTTTCCGTCCCAAGGACAAGCTGTACTTCTTGAGTTCTAAAAACTTAACACCATACTTCATCCTCCGGTCAGAGTTCCACCTCCAGCTCCTACACATTTGTCACACATGATTAACACTGCCTGAGTGCAGTTAGGACCTAGCAATCCACTCCCGAAATGATCCGCCACTGGAAACCCTGTGAATAGCAGAGAAGCACTGACATACTGGGGTCATGGCACCGTGTCAGGTAGTGTTTTATTCTGCTGTACATAGGGTCGTCATGAGTCAGACCCAACTCAATGGCACCGAACAACAAACCACAAGTTTACCATCATTAGCATTTCTCCAGGTGTTGGAGATACATCTTTATAGAAGAGCAGACTTTCAGAATTGGGCTCTTTGCAGCTGTATTTTATGATTACTCTTCACATGGGGTAACACTAAAAACTAGTTAGTAATAACTATGTGTTCTCACAATACCCCAAGGTAACTCATAGACCACAGGCAATCAGTAATGATATCTTCCCAACAAATGGTCAGCTGGCCTCCTGCTCCATCCTGACAAACTGTCATCTTTAAATCTGCCTAGGAAGGTACCCATAAAGCACAATGACAGAACCTGCATAGTCAATAAGATAGAAACAGATAGGCCCGAATTTTTCTCTCAAGCCATACCATGATTTAAAAGAAAAAAGAAATTCAATTCATAACTATAAACCTGCCAAATATTATACTAACTTTTAATTTCTGAAAACAAAGATGCCCAGAGATGCACTCCTCTCAACTGCTAAGTGAAACACACAGCTCAATTGTCTTTAAAAGCAGGAATGTATTTGATTTGGAGCAACATTCATTTAGAATAAGTTAAAAGATTCTGTGCATAGTTTACAATATGAGGGTTTTTCTTTTTTTTAAAGTACGGGTTCATAACACTTGGAAGACAACAAAGCAAGCGTGGGGTGGGAGGAGGTGTCTTCTGTTTTCACAGAGAGTTCAGTGCTTGAGTCATCCTTGTCGTTTTCAGACTCAACTGCCCAAAGCTGACTCATAGGGGTGGGGTGAAGCAGAGGCAAACTGAGCTTTGAAATCCCTCCAACAACTTCAGTTGGTGCCCACCCACGATGATTATCCATGGAGCCTCCCCATACGCTGCTACCACATAATACTCTTTCTGGTTTCTTTCCATCACTCCCCTAAAACTCATGCATTTGACTCTGCTGTCCATAGGGTTTTCAATGGCAGATTCATTTTTGGGAGTGGGTTGCTGGGTCCTTCTTCCAAGCCTACAGCACCTGGTGTTCCCAGGCAGTCTCTCATCTGAGTACTAACCAGGCCCAACCCTGCTTAGCTTCCGAGATCTAACGGGATCGGATGCCACAGGGCTACGGCTGCAGGCAAATATTAAAAGGAAGAAATAAATGCTAGCACTCTCCACTATTACCGCTTCTATTTTTCCTGTGATTGTCTCAGTCAGCTTCCATAAATTTCCTTGAAAATTAACTACAAAATAAGAGAAGTATTTTAGATCCTTGCCTCTCTGGGTGTGGTCCATGTGGTCCACAGACTAGCAGCATCAGTATCAATAGGTAACTCATTAGAAATGCAGAATCTTAGGTCTAACCTAAGATCTCCAGAATCCAGACCTGGATTTTAGCAAGATCTACAAGCGAATTGTATACACAGCAATGTCTGAGAAGTATTCAGATAGTAGAATATTCTGGTTAATGGAACCTGCATCATATACTCTAAACAGATGCTCAATGTTAAAAGATATCTAACTAGAACACAATGACAGAAACTTGCTCTTTGAAAGCCTGATGAACAAACACAAGTCATCAGGAGTCTGCTCCATGTTCTGGACTCTTAGGACATTGTCCTGAGAAGGAAGAATTGCAAGAGGAGGTGACATCACCTCTAGTGCTTGGTACCCATTAGACTTTTCACTCTATGTACTTCTCTGGTGTCTCAAATACAACACATACAAAATCAGATTTGTGGTGTTTGCTGTGATGTTGGATTCCTCAGGAACAGGTGCTGAGCTGAGGATTCCAGTGAAAGCCATTTATTCAGAGGAATTCCCATAGGAATCTAGAGGGGAGGGGAAAATGGAACCAGCAAAAGAAGGAATAAAAGGAAGCAAGCTATGTCCAGCAAAGTCCCATAGGAGATTGTTGTTGTTAGGTGCCGCCGAGTCGGTATCCGACTCATAGAGACCCTCATAGGGTTTTCAATGGCTGAGTGCTTCGGGATTGTCTTGGGAGTAGATTGCCAGGCCCTTCTCCCATTTTTGGGGTGCTGGGAATTGAACTCGGGGCCTCAGAGACTGCAGCGCAGTGCTCTACCCACTGAGCTAAATCCCAGCCCCATACGAGATAATACCTTGGTTTTATTCCTTTGGGGACTCTGAAGACAGCAATATGTCCTTGCAACTCAAAATGTGCTCCATGGGCCAGTAGATTAACATCAGTAGAAACTGAATAGAAGTACAGAATCTCAGACCCCGCCTGCTGCAGCACTGAGTAGGCATCTGCATTTTAACATGAACCCCCAAGTAATTCATGGGCATGCTAAAATTTGGGAAACATTTGTGGAGGTCACATATCAAAGCAATCCCAATCAGGAGTACGCATGATGAAGTATTTAAATCCTACTGGTATAACAGGCTTTAGTTAAAGGCTTTCCCTACGGTCCTTCATTACCTTGATAAATTCCCGCCCACTTCCTACTCTCTGTGCATACAGTCAGAGGGATTTCAACAACCTGAGGACAGCCTCTAATGGAAAAAAGCAATTTCTCTCTGCACCCAGCCTGCAGCTGTACTGCTGTGGCATCCAATCTCATCAGATCTCAGAAGCTAAGCAGGGTCGGGCCTATGACTAGCAGAGAAGCACTAACAATAGTGTTTGGCCTGTTGTACGTAGGGTTACTATGAGTTAGACACTGATTCAACAACTCTTAATCACATCATCATCATCTGCTCCCACATCTTGGCTGAGAATTATAATACACTAAGAACCGGTGTGGTGCTGGGATTTAGCTCAGTTAGTAGAGTGCTTCTCTATAGTCTCTGAGGTCCCCGGGTTCAATTCTCAGCACCCCAAAAATGGGAGAAAGATGTGGCAATCCACTCCCAAGGCAATCCTGAAACAATCAGCCATTGAAAACCCAATGAAGGTCGCTATGAGTCAGACACGACTCGACGGCACCTAACAACAACAACAACAACAAGAACTGGTGTGCATGGAACTGGTAAAGAAATCATGGGGAATAGTGGGTAGAGGGCCAGCAAAGCTGGGTACAGTCCATTTACCTTATTCTCTATTTTGCTCTTCTCTTCCCTAGTACATTACCAACCACAGAACTTTGAGACCACGTTGCTTCACTTGCCGATAGGTAATCAGTCCTCTCAGGTCTATCTCTGAAAAGGCTCTCTGATCTGCTCTCTGTTCCCCAGCATCTGGCCACTGTCCAAGTTCAGAGATATTCCACTCCCGATGACTGCACTCCCCTCACTGCTCTCTGCCATACCCTGTCTGTAAGGCATCGTGAAAGACACCCAAGGAACAACACAGGAATCCTTCCTGGAAGAATGGCCATTCACCCTCTCTTCACCTAGTGGCAGTTCTGTATATTCTTCAAGTGAAGGATTTGTCTAATTATGCTTTTGTTAGTCACTTACAGGAGTGACATTCAAATAGACTGAGCCACTTGAAAATAAAGAATGTGCCAATAAAGAAAAGTCCAGGACTGGATGGATTCATTACCAAATTCTACCAGAAACAACATACCTCCATCATAAAAGTCCTGAAGGAATTAGGAGTAGAAGAATCATACCTCAACATAATAAAGGTTATATACAATGAACCTATAGCGAACATTACACTGTATGAGGAAAAACTGAAAGCATTTCTTTCTAAGTCAGGACTGAGTCAAGGGTGTCCACTCTCTCCACTCTTATTAAATGCACTGCTTGAAATCTTAGACAGAGGAATAAGGCAAGAGGAAAAATAAAAGAGATATAAATAGGAAAGGAAAAAGTCAGATTATCCCTATTTGCAGATGACATAGTGTTATGCCTAAAAAATCCTAATGCCTCTACCAGAAAACTCTCAGATCTGATATTCACTTTCAGCAAAATAGCAGGATACAAAGTCAACCTTAAAAAACCCAGTAGCTTTCCATATATACAAAAAAAAAAAGTCAAAAAATCAGGAAAACAATTCCATTCACATAGTTTAAAACAAAATAAAATACTTAGGAACAAACCTAACCAAGGAGATGAAAGACTTTTACAATGAAAAATATAAAATACTGAAGAAGACTCTAGATGATGAAAAGACCTCCCATGTTCATGGATTCACAGAATTAATACTATGGAAATGATATGACCAAAAGTAATCTCCAGACTCAATACAATCTCCACCAAAATTCCAATGACATTCTTCACAGAAATGGAAAAAATAATCCTAAAATTCATATGGAAGCACAAAAACCCAAATAACCAAAACAATCCTGAGCCAAAAGAGTAATGCTGAAGGTATCACAAAACATGAGTTCAAATTATATTACAGAGCCATAATAACAAAAACAGCAGGGTTCCAGCATGAAAACAGACATGTAGAGCAATGGCATAGCATAGAGGATACAGAAAAAAAGTTACTACCATCACTACCATCTGATTTTCAACAAAGATGTCAAAAACATATGCTGGAGAAAATACAGCAACTTTAACAAATAGTGCTGGAAAAACAGGATATTCAAATGTAGAAGACTGAAAGTAGATCCTTAATCTCTTGCCCTGTACCAATTGGAAAGCCAATTGGAAATAGATCGAAGACTTTAATTTAATACTTGAAACATTGAAACTATTAGAGGGAAAACACATCCAGATATAGGCATAGGCAAAACTTTCTGACTAGGACTCCCATAGTTCAGAAAGTATTAGCAAGCATTGACAAATGGGATTACATGAAATTAAAAGCTTCTGCACAGCACAGGAAACAATTTCTAGACCGAAGAGTTGGAATAGAATGGGAGAAATCTTTGCCAGCTATTCATCCAACAGAGGATTAACATGCAGAATATATGAAGAACTAAAAAAATCAACCACCAGTCCAGGAGCCATGGAGCACACTTACAAGCCTAGGAGGCTGAGATAGGAGGATCATGAGTTCAAGGCCAGAGGCAGTCTGTGCAACTTAGTGAGACCCTATCTCAAAGTGAAAAATAAAAAAGGGGTAAGAAGTACAGCTTAGTGGTGGAGTACTTGCCTAGCATGTGGATGACCTGAGGTTACCCACCCCAACTCCCATCACTGCAAGAAAAAAAAAGTTAAACACCAAAGAACAAATAATTCAATTAATAAATAGGCAAATGAACTGAACAGATACTTTCAAATTGGCGAAGTACAAATTATAAATTAATACATAAAAAAATGTTCAACATCTTTAGCCATCCAGGAAATGCAAATCAAAATTACATTGAGATTCCATCTTGCCCTGGTCTAGCATCAAGAAAACAAACAATAACAAATGCTAGCAAGGATATAGGGGAAAAGGAACCCTTACACACTACTGGTGGGAAAAGAGGCCAGCTGTTACAGAAATCGGTATGCAGGTTCCTACACACATTAAAGACAGAACTACTGTCTGATCCAGCTCTACTACTTCTGAGTGTACAGCTTAAGGAGTCAAAGTCAGCATACAACAGAAGGTACTACTCACAATAGCAAAGTGAGGGAATCAGCCAAATGGCCCCAACGGATGAACAAATAAAGAAAATATGGTATATCTACACAATGTAGCCCTAAAGAAAAGTAAGCCCTAAAGAAAAGTAAGCCCTAAAGAAAAGTAAGATCATGCTATTTGCAGGAGAAAAGGATGGAGGAGATCATCAGATTAAGTGAAATAAGCCAGACTCAGACAAATATCGTATTTTTTTCTCACATGCAAAATCTAGAATTTTTGAAAAAAAACAGATGTGCACATAGAAGTAGGACTATTGTGGAAGAGCAAGTGGATCAGCAGGAAGAGGGACAAGAGTGGATAATGGGAGGTGCTGGTGAAAATAATCAAAGTACATTATATATGTGTATAAAATGTTACACTGAAATCCATTATTCTGTGCAATTAATACATGGTAATAAGAATAATAATAAACATTAGAATGTGATATCATGTCCTATGCATAGCACATGATAGATGCTCAATAAATGTTTGTTAATGAAATTATTGATTCTAAGATATTAAGTAATGGGAGATGTGCCTGGCAATCCACTCCCAAGGCAATCCCGAAACAGTCAGCCATTAAAAACCCTATGAGGGTCACTATGAATTGGATACCGACTCAATGGCACCTAACAACAACAACAACAACAACAACAAGGTATTAATAAGTGCTATGACTTATTTAATAAAGACCTCAAGAATATAAATGAGAAGAAAGGTGAGCGATGTTATATATATATCTGCCTTTCACAAGCATGAAACCTACAGATGAAACCTGATTCGTCACTTGGCAGATTCCCTTGGCTGTTTTGGAAAAAATGTATTTGGAATTGTTCATGCAAACAGACCCCCCAAGATCTAGGCACACACATTTGCTAAAGCACATAACAGCTAAAGTCAGCCACTGCTTATTATGTTAGCTATTAAATACTAATTTTCATATTCATTGCAGACTTGAAACTGTGTTTCTCGAATACAAGCCTTGAGAATAGATGCTGTTCACTTTTACCAGCATCATCCCAGAACAAGTGCAAGATGCTAGAGTAATTAGCATCCGGTCTGTTCTTCAGATTGTGAATCTCTCTTCCTCTCTCTTGCTAGCACTTTCTCTTTCTCTCTCTCCAATTTAATTAATGCTAATGCATACTGCCCTACAAGAATTTGCAAGCTGTACTGAGAAATAATGCAGTGTTAGTTTTGTAATTTAGTGCACAGAGCACATTTGTGCAAAACCTTTGTAAACTGGGCCCGTGGTCAAAAGGAGCAATTAGCACTTTGTTAGTATGCAATGATGTACTAATCTCTGCAGTCCCCCCAAGCAATTGTCTGTTCCATTTTGCCCCCATGTGCAAATTTTTTCCAGGGTATACAGCACTCATCTAAAAATAACACGCTGCCTGCCTGGTGCTATAAATTGGGTTTATAATGATAAAGACTTATCAATTAGAAAATACTTCTTGGGAGGAAAAGGAACCTGAGTTTGGGCCTACAATTTTCAGCAAAACAAGGAAGTCTGTGCACAGCCTAAAAGTAGTGCTATGGTTCTCTACTCCTCTCTCAGATTTCACAGGGTTGTCTTCTTCTTTGGAGGAAAATTATAGAGAGGAGATTTGGTGGGAAGATAAGACCTCAAATCAGAAAAGTTAAACCCAGAAACACATAGATCTCAACTTCCTTACCAGGGCAGGAGCAGTGTGCACTTAAACAGATAACATCTGTCCCTTTATTTAAACAGCACACAGGAACCATACAAGAATCTATGCATTCTTAGTGAAGCACATGCACAGAGGAGGTCAATACGAACATAACAAGAACATCTTATATTTTTGTGATCTGCAGTTTCCCAAGACATTTCAGGTGCCAGATCAGCTGAGCCTCACCATGTATCTGTGAGCAGGCACCACCATCATCACCTTACTGCTATGGAAACATGGGTTCAGAGAGATGAAGTGACTGAGAGAAAATCACCCAAGAGGCAGAACCATGCAATAATTCAAAGCTTGGGTTTGAGGCCAGGCTGCCTGGAGACAAGCATCCACTTTGCTTCTCTCTGGCCTTGGGAGCTTGGCTTCACCCCTGTACACATCCATTTCATCATCTGTGAAGTAGAAATAATAATTACAGAACCTGTCTCAAGGGGTGATGGTGAGGACTAAGTGGGAAGCACTTAGACCAGTGCCCCACACAGATATGTGATATTAGCTGCTGTCATCATTACTACAATTTCCTAGCATATAGTAAGTGAGAGAACTATGACTTATTCTCAGATATGGGACTTTCAAAGGATTCAAAGGTATCTAGCCTAGAGAACCAGTTTTCCTTCCCAAGGACCTACTTGTTTAGACTGTCAAAGTAGCAAACACATTTTTGTAATAAAAGAGAGCTGGCAGGGGAATTAATGTTATTCAACTTAAGGAAAAGTAATGAAAGGGGTAGAGAATATTATTTTTATTACAATCAAAGAATAGTGTAACAAACTGCAATCAGCTGAATCATGTTTTTGCAGTGACATAGAGAAATAGTCCTGACAGAGAAGGAAAGGGTTCTTACAGAGGGTTGTTGTTGTTGTTGTTGTTAGGTGCCGTCGAGTCGGTATCCGACCCATAGCAACCCTCTGTACAATAGGGGAAACACTATTGTCAGTGCTTCTCTGCTGTGCATAGGGTTTTCAATGGCAGATTGATTTTTGGGAGGCGGTTGCCAGGTCTTTCTCCCAAGCCTACATCTTCTGGTGTTCCCAGGCAGTCTCCCATCCAGGTACTAACCAGGCCTAACCCTGCTTAGCTTCCAAGATCTGACGGGATCGGATGCCACAGGCCTATGGCTGCAGGCGTATAGAGGGTAGTAGGTTGCAAAAATGACCACAATCAAGACTTTTGCTTGGATCAATGGCTCTTGCAGGTCACTCTGTAGCTCCTTCTATCAAGAGGCAGAGCCTATGTTCTCAATGAGTGGCCTGTGGCCTGCTTTGGCAAACAGAATGCAGTGGAAGTGGTGACCTGCCCGTTCTGAGTCTAGGATTCCAACAACTTTACAATTTCTGTTCTGGCTCTTGTGTTGCTGCTTGGTTAGCCCCAGCTAGCCTGTTGGAAGCTGGTAGACAGCCCAATCATTCCCTTATCCCAGGGCACAGCCAACAAACCCAGGGAGCAGCCACACAGCCCCCTGAGTTCTACCTGCAGGTATCTGAACCAGTCCAGCCAGTGCAAAGGCACCCACCTGAACCTGGGCCAAGGTGCTAATCCACAGAAATCCGAGTGAAATAAATATTCTTGTTTCACACTGCCATGTTTTAGGGTAGTTTGATACATGTTGTTGTTAGGTGCCGTTGAGTCAGTATCTGACTCATAGCGATCCTGTGTACAACAGGCGAAACACTATTGTCAGTGCTTCTCTGCTGCCTATAAGGTTTTCAAGTGGCTGATTGTTTTTTGTGAGTGGGTTGCTGGGTCTGTCTCCCAAGCCTACAGCACCTGGTGTTCCCAGACGGTCTCCCATCCAAGCACTAACCAGACCGGACCCTGCTTAGCTTCCGAGATCCGATGGGATTGGGTGCCACAGGGCTAAGGCTGTAGGCGTTTGATACATAGTGAAAGTTAACACTGGGAGCCTACAGCATCTGTGACCTTAGAAGTCCTTGAAGACAACATAGGTACATCCCAGTAGAAGCTATGTGGAAAAAACTGTATGGGGTCAAATGATGAGACAAAAGACTTTACAGGATTTGTTCCTACACACATGATTCTCTGAGTTCATGCAATGAAGATTTAAACTCCAGGTAGAAGATTATTTTCTGTTCAGAAGCAGACAGTATAATTTTTCAATCATGCATTCCATTATCATTGTTGGGCACCTACTCTACCCCATATGCTAGGAAAATTAAGTAGTTCCTTTCCCAGAAGAACTAAAAAAATAAAAACTGAGGCAAATGTAATTTTGACCCAATATGATTTTGGCCATATCACTAGATAATATTCAAAATGAACTTTTTAGAAGAATGGATTGCATTTCCATAGTAATCATGTGAGCCTAATTAAGTTATCAATGTGTTTTTTAGGACATCTTCAAATAGCTTATGAATCACAAATGTAATTACACTTGTGAAAGTTGAAAACATAGATTCAGGCACTGAAGCAGACATCAGGCCATGTTATCAATTTTTCAATGCAAGTTGGTACAGCAAGTCTAAATATTTGACTTTTGCTAAAAATGTACAAACCAATCAACATTTCCCATCCTACAAGTCCGACACTTCAACCCTGGGCTACCTCATTCCCTTTCTCCTTTGATATTGGATATCATAATTTTATGGATAATCCTTACTCTGCAGAAATTCTTCTTTATGCTTGTCTCTGGACTTGTTAGCTACAGTTCGTGCCTCTCTTTTCAGCTGTCCCACCATCCTGGTTTGGGGACCAGCATTCTTACACCAGGGCACAGCAGATTGGTAGGAGGCCCTCAAAGACTTTTCATTGTTGGCTCTTCATTGGAGGCTTGGTGTCTCTCCTCATTGCAAATAGTACATAACCCACAGTGGGTTTCCACTCATTCATTCACCTGTTAATTCATTCAACAAGTGACCATTAAGCTAGATGGTGGGCTGGGCTTGGAAGATAAAATGTGAACTAAATATTAACTTGAACTCTATCCTTACAGAACTCATAGTATAGAACTTTGACAAATAATTACAAAGATAAGAATATAATTGCCCCCACCCCACACACAACTTCTACTCAGAATAAGAGAACTTTATAATAACTGAGGATAGAAAGAGCCTCTCTAAGGAAATTTCACTTAAGGTGAGACAGCCTCTTTGGAGTTAATGCTGTGAAGATGTTAACCAAGAGCAAGATTCAAAGTGGAAAGGACAAAAGGAACAGCAAGTGCAAAGGCCATGTGGCAGAAAGAGGCATGGAGAGGATCTGGGTTGTGCTCTTCTTTTTTCTCTTCTTCCTTCCTCTCCTATCTCTTTTTGCCCCTTATCCTCTGCCTCTCTCCTTCTACCAGGTGGCCATGTGAATGCCTCCCCTTTCTCTGAGGCAGCTCCATGCAAGCCTCCTTTTCCCTCAGCCTGCCCTCTTCTCTGTCTATCCGGGGCACTTCTTCTAGAAGTCTGCTTAACTCTACTATTCTCTCTGGCTTTACCTTCCCTAGGGACATAGAAATATCCTTATGCTGATTCACCCAGGAAACTGTGGTTCTTCCAAATTCCTTTACAGATCCATCTATACTTCTCCAGGTGCCTCAGTTTTCCCTATAAGTATTCAAAATCAATCCGCCATTGAAAACCCTATGAACATCAGAGAAGCACTAACAATAGTGTTTTGCCTGTTGTACATAGGGTCACTATGAGTTGGATACTGACTCGATGGCACCTAACAACAACCTTTTAATAAGGGGCTGAGGTTTAGCTCAGTTGGTAGAGTGTTGTTCTGCACTCTCTGAGGCCCTGGGTTCGACCCCCAGCACTGCAAAAATAGGAGAAGGATGTGGCAGCCCACTCCCAAAACAATCTTGGAAGAAGCAGCCATTGAAAACTCTATGAGGGTTGCTATGCGACAGACCCAACTCAATGGCACCTAACAACAACCACCTTTTAATAAATCTTGTCTATATTTTCTACTATTAAAAAAAAAAGGATGTGGGCTTACATGGCACACAGTGTGGCTGGGATAGAGGAGGTCAGGTTGAGAATATGGGTAGAATGAGGATGCAGAGAAAGAGAGACCAAGACACAGGCTGGGCAGGCGTGGGTAACGAGTCTCCCCTGGGCCCCAGTGCAGGAGAAACCAGTGAAGGGCCTAGCAGAGTATCAACCTGGACAGAGTAGCAATTTGAAAAGCTTACTTGGGCTGCAGAAGCAGGTAAGGACACACAGAGCAGAATTCTGTCATGAGCATTCTCTCTAAAGAGGCTAAATCCAAGCGATGGCTGACTCTTTAGACCAAGAAATGAGAAGGAGCAGCAGATGGAAAATGGTCTAGGAGAAGATAAAAGCCAAGGCTGGGAAAGAGAGTGGCCAGTGCTCTGCCTACCAGCTGCAGGACTCTGAGCAAAGTGTTCTGGGTGGCTTGTTAAACACAGATTCCAGGGCTCTATCTCACCACTGCTCAATCAAAATCTCAGGGGGGTGGGACTTGGAATTTGTCCTGGGGCCGGGCCACGCACAACTAAGGCAGTCACTACGTTGGAAAATGTTGAGGCCCAAACCATTGGAAATCCCACAAATTCTCACCATGAGCTTCAAGCAGATGGAAAGAAGGACACACAGAGTCAGTAAGAGTGTCAGGCAGGGGTTCCTGTCCAGGCTGGGTCAGCATAGCTTCATGTGCTATGGGCTTCAGCCCAGCACCCCTCTGCCTGTTTTGTTATTTGTACCACACTGCCAAAATTCCTTCCAGCAGTTAATGCTAAACTCTCGACTGTACCCTCTATGTCGAGTCCTATCTCTCCTATACACTGTGATGCCAGGCATTCCGCTTCATTTCATTCTGATGACCAATGGAAACTTACTGATAATACTTTAAATCAGGGTCAGGAAATCACACCCCATGCACCAAATCCAACTGGTCCCCTGATTTTGTGTGGCTCAGAACTAAAAATGATTATACATTTTTAATGGTTAAAACAAAATTATACAAAACCAAGATGCACTGTCCACAAATGAAGCTTTACTCGAACACACAGCCCTGCTCGCTCATACATAGTTTGTTTTGCTCCACACTGATTCCACAGTGCCAGAGCTGAATGACTGTGATAGACACCATCTGGCTCACAAAGTCCAAAATAACACTATATATTTTTTTAGCAGAAAAAGTTTCTGAATTGTGCTTTAAATTAACCTGTCAGGCTCTTTGGTAACATCACCAATAAATTACCAAGCTCCTATGGAGCAAATAATTAACTTGTGATGCAAATAACTGTTGTTTCAATCTTTCATAAATTTGACTTTTCATATCTATGTCTTTTGTTTGTTTGAGACAATCTGACAATATAGCACAGGCTGGCCTTGAACTCATGATTTCAGCCTCTCAAGTGCTAGGATTACAGGCATGCACCACCACTCTGGCTCATATTGAATCTTCTTAAAGCTAGACATGTTTTTATTTTTATGTACTATGACTAACAGTCATTCAGGCGACTCAGAAAATCTCTGGCTTCATAAAGGATCTAAAATGATTATCAGTTTACTGCGTGTTGCCTAGGCTTCTATATGAGGAGATCAAAATAATAAGATAAAACCCATCTACAGTCTCTATTAATTCTAATTGAGTTATCTAAAGAGATGAATTACTTTTGGCTTAAAACCCATCTTTTCATCTTTTGCCCTGGAAAAATATCATACATTTGAAATGATAACATTTGATGAATATGCAAGATGCTCTCAGAAACAGTAAAAATCAGATAATTCACACCAATGACAAGGAGGCCCCGTACAGACTAGCACGTTTCTTGGGAGGGAGGATTAATTGAAACCTAAATGGTGTGAGTTTACTCAATCGCCCTGTAAACTGTGCCCGGAGAGACACACACTGTTGGCAGGAACCGTTCAGGAGATACCATAACATATTTGGGGAGCATAGTGGGAGTGGCTCCTACAGGGGACCTCATTACAGCTCTTGGCAATGAAATCTTGGTGGAGAAGTGGGGTGAGACTGCTGGGCTTTCCGTGAGAAGTGGTGAGTTTGTGGATTATTAAGGAGGTGAGAACCAGTGAATGAGCAGGGTGAGGCTGTAAGCACTTTTCAAAAACTCATTCTGTCTTTAGCGCTTATGTGGCTAGCCCCAGTCATTCTCAGAGTCAACTCAAGTCTAGGAAATATTTTGAATATTGTTTCTCTTGGTTTGGTTTTGATTTTTTTTTTTTTTTTTGTAAGTGGCACTACTGTGTTCAGCCATAAAATCTTTTAAAGGAGAGGAATCACAGGGAAGAATGACATCACAGACTGCTAATAATAACCTTTGGATGTCACCTTCCCTGGCTTTTGCAACTCTTAACAGGTCCAGGTGAGGGTAGATAGTTTTAAAGCCCAATGGGAAAAAAATAAAACTGCTTCCTCTGGCATGGGTCACATCTGAGCCACATTATAAAGAAAGCAATTTTCCTCTCCTATCTCTACTCCAAAAATCACATCTTATTTTTTCCTAGTCAATTATTTGCTTATTCCCTGATCATCAATTCAACAAGTATTTACTTAGTACCTGAGAGGCACCAGGGCTAAAGCTCTGGCAGTTCTACAGAGACTGTAAGAATGAAGGTTTTGGATCAGCCGAAGTAGCACAGCGCCTAGGGGCTGGGGTGTAGTAGCTCAGTGGCAGAGTGCTAGGTACTGGGAGAAGGACCTAGCAGCTCACTCCTCATGCAATCCAGAAACAGTTTGCCATTGAAAACCCTATGAATAGCAGAGGAGCACTGACAATACAACCAGGGATAGCACAGTGTCTGGGAGTGTTTTGCTCTGTTTTACATTGGATCGCTATGAGTCAGACCCAACTCGATGGCACCTAACAACAACAACAAAGCAGAGAGGCTGTGATGATGTCAGCATCTCTTTGAATTAACCTTAGACAAGTTCATTTCTCACTGATATAGTTTTTGGTGTGGAAACTGGCCCCAGCTGCTTCCATCTTACAGTTCTGTCACACCCAAGGACTTGAGGGACATCCGTTACAGTTTCTTCATTTGACCAGGAGATGGGCAGAGACAGACAGGTATTATGTGCGTGTGGAGGGTGTTCCATGAGCCTAGCATGGTGGGGTTGTATGTCACCTGTGTTCCATTCCACTGTCCAGAGCTCAGACACTTGGACAGAGACAGCAGCAACAAATGTGAGAAGTGAGAGAAGAGGTTTAATCCCTGCCAGGAGTGGAGGGAAATGGGTTTGAGAAGGATAGAGCCAGTCTTGACTTTAGAAAACATGCTTCCTCCCACATCCTGCCCTCAGAGCATGCAACATAAGGTTGCAAGGATTCACATTCTTTCACACCTTCTGCTCCCTCACATTCTGAAGGAAACCTTCCAGGCTCTCCAGATCATGGGAGACAGGGATGAAAATGTTACCTTGATCAGCATGGGTGGTGAAATGGGAAATCACTCAATGCCTCATTATTTTAGGAAGTAAACAAATTCTTTTAATCCTACTCAATCTTGTCAACCCTTCTGAAAAGCAGATTTCATTATGCGCATACTGCAGTAACCAACTGAAATTCAGGGCAGTTAAAATCTTCCCAGAACGACTGGGATTGGATCTTGGATTCCCTGGATACTTCCCACCACCAATCCAGTGCACTTCTCACTACCTCACTGTTTCCCAAACTTGTGTTTGTTGTGAACTGCCTTCAGGCTATTTAGAATGTTCCCAAGCTTCTAGTCAGATGTGCTCAGTACGACTTAGTCTCAGCCAAGGCAATATGATCTGATACGACAGCACTGTATGTGTTTCATAACACATACAATCAGTCACCTGATTGCCTTTATCTTCATCATTTGTCATTCAGATAATAACATGAAAAATTCTGAACAAGAAAAATTGACCAAGGTTGATGAGTCTCTAATTCTTTCCCTGGGTTTTTTTTGCATTGAATAAATAAATAAATAAAAGCAAAAAATAAAAGAAAGAAAGAAAAAAAGAAAAAAGCCAGAGTTCAACTGAGAGGAAATGCTCTTTAATATGACATCCCTCAAATTAAAACCACAATGACTTATCATTTCATAGCCACTGGAATGACTTCACGAATGAATTTAAGAAGCAAATTTAACAAGGATGTAGAACGGCTGGGGCTCTCAGAAATCGCCGGAGGGAATGTTAAATTATACAACTACTTCCGAAGACAGGAAGACTGTGCTGCCATTTCTGCAACAGTTGCATGCACTTCTATCCTTGGCTCCCACGATGACACTTGTAGCTATGCACCCAAAAGAAGAGAAAACTTTCTCACAGACACACAAACACACCTGTAGGAAATGTACAAAGATTTCCAAACTTTTCTGATCTTGTGACCCTTTCACATTCTTAAAAATTAAAACAGAATTTTAAAGGTATTTGTTCACTAATAATAGTAATAAACTCAATTTTCATTAGTGTTGTTAACAATGATAACCTAAATAACATATTTTTATGAAAAGTTACTTTTTTACAATAAAAATCTGCGTGAAAAATGGCACTATTTTACTTGTGGAAAAACTCTGTAATGTGTAATTTAATAGAAGATGGCTGAGATCTCATACTGCTCCTACATTCAATCAGTTGTGATATCATGTCATGCAGCCTCTAGAAAATCCAACTGTACATTTATGAGAGAATAAGACAGAAAAAGTCATGACTTAGTGATATTATGAAAACAGTTTTAATCTTGCAAATCTCTTGAGTGTGTCTCAGAAACTTTTAGGCTTCCCTGCACCACACTTTGAAAACAATTGCCCTAAAAACGTTCCCACATTCCCAGGGATTTAAGAATGTTAAACATGCACAAGAATGCTTTCTGTACTAGAGCTTCTAATAGAGAAAAGTTGCAAATAATTAAAATGTGCATTCAGTAGGAGGATGGATAAACAAGTGTTCAGAATAGTAAATAGCTATTCAACTGTATGTAGTTACATGTATCAAGAACATGAGCCCTAGAAACAAAATATCATTTAAAAGATCCAGTAAAAGAATGATACATAGTATAAGACTATTATATAGAATAACAAGACATGAAGAAATATTCTAAATGGTATTTACTACATAAATAAATAAATTTAAAAAGTTGCATGTGAATTATAGACTCCAGATTCAGACTAAAATTTGCCTCTGGATGAGCAAGGAAAAGGGAAGGGAATAAGACTGGAAGGGAGAGCACAGGGGTTTTAATTGTACTTAAAATGTTTTATTCTAAATAAAACTGTGCTGTACACAGTGATGCAGGCCTGAAATCCCAGCCACTCGGAGGCTGAGACAGGAGGATCATGAGATTGAGGCCAGAGGCAGCCTGAGCAATTTAGTAAGACCTTGTCTTAGATTAAAAAATAAAAAAGGGGCTGAGGGTGTGACTCAGTAGTAGAGTGCTTGCCTAGCATGTGCAAGGCCCTGTGATCAGCCCCCTAGTACTTAAAAAATAAGAACAACCCCTAAAACTCTAAAGCAAACATGGCAAAATGCTAAGGTTTGACAAGGTTGGATACTTGGGTCATGAATAATAGTTAATTTCCTTGTTATGCTTTTGTATATGGCTGAAATATTTCCCAATGTTAAAATTTGTGTACAAGAGTGCAAAAGCTTTTGGAAGGGAGTTAAACTAATAAATAGGTTGACTACTTATCTTTTAAAACTTACTCACAGTTCTGCTGTTTTGAAGGCTTTTCTAAAAGTCCCCAAATACAACAGGAGTTTAGACTCAATTCATTCACATATTTTTTACCTTAACATTTTCCTGAATTTATACTCTTGCTACATTTTGAAGAGGATCTTAGAGAGGGGCACGTAGTTACAACCATCCAAGGAAAATTCATTGTATTAAGAAAAGAAGTTAGCTGAGAGGACTTGAATAGGGGTAATGATGCGCATTCCACATCAGCTGGCACTGCAACAAGAAAGCCATTTGTCACTCATGGGCTTCAGAGGTAAGTGGAAAGGCCTGCAAGCACTTCCCTGTGTGCACAGGAACAGATGCAACTGTACATGGAGACGGGGGTGAGGATGTTTACTGACTTTAGTGAATCACTAGCTATTGGTGGGGAAACTTGAACGAGTTATGGTGAGTCTGCATAGTGAGCTATTATCCAGCCCTAGTTTACACTGAGCTTCCAGACTGACACAGACTAGGGAGAAGGACCCAGAAGCCCACTCCTGAAATAATTAGCCAGTGAAAACCCTATGAATAGCAGAGAAGCACTGTCAAATATAGTGCCAGAAAATGACCACGCTGCCCCAGGCAGGAAGGCATTCAAGAAAAAATGGGAAGAGTTGCCTCCTCAAAGGAGAGTCCGTCTTACTGATGGGGATGGAGTAAATGCCCTGGGACCTCCTTTTGCTGATGTGGCAGTGCTCAAAATGGGAAGAGACATAGTGATGGCAACAATGGTCTTAAAGATAAAAAAGATCATGTGCACAGCACAGTGTTGGGCAGTGTTTCTTTCTGTTATACATAGGATTAACAAGTTTACAACTAGTATTGACAGCTGGATGAGGCAAACACCTTTGCTTTGCATAATTATCTTGGCTTTTCTAGAGGATTTTTTCTTTTTCAAAAATTTTAAGATAACTATCTAAATCTAATGGAGAAATCTGATTTTCAACTAGAATTTCATAAAATTTTAAATGCAAACAATACTTTTGGGAGAAATGATGTTCTGTGGCTTTTAAGTTGTATAATTTAAGAACACATGGACTTCTAAACATCTGGATGTTCTATTATATCCACCAATAAGATGTATTGGTTTTTTTAATTTGGTGCTGTGTTTAGTGTGCCTGTTGCTATTAGTTGCCATCGAGTCAAGTCCGACTCATAGCGACCCTTGTACAATTTTTTCAATGGCTGATTGTTTTGGTATTGCTTCCTGAATGGATTGCCCCACTTCTCCCATTTTTCCCATGCTAGGGAGTGAACCTGGGTCCTCATAGGTTGCCGAGTGGCCCTTATCTACTGAGTTAAATCCCAGCCTCTTAGTATGCATAATATATTCTTAAAGTTTTTTGGTTGTTTTTGTTATTACTGTGAGTGACATGTTTTCTATGCCTATTTTCACATACTCAAGGTTGTAATCTATGTCAGCTGTACATTATTTAAAATAGTTATTGTACACACCAACACTTTACCAGGCTTTCTCACTCATTCAATTATTTTCTTAATTAAAGGTACTATGGTTTGAATGTGGCCTCACGTGTTAGAAATTACACCTCCATGCAACAGTGTTGGGAGGTGGGACCTTTTGGAAGGTGTTCAGGTCACGAAGCCTCTGCTTTTAAGAACGGACTAAAGAGTAGCTCACTTGCGCCTGCTATTCTGCTGTGTGGAGATGCAACATTCACCCTTTTGCCCTTCAACCTTCCACCATGTGGGGATACAGCAAGAGGACCCTCACCTGGGCTTGGCACTTTGATTTTGAGCTTTCCAGCCCCCAGAACTATACAAAACCAATTTCTGTTCTATATGCATTTCCCGGTCTGTGGTATTCTGCTATCACACCATGAACAGACCAAGACAAAAAGTTTGCTCTTCATTCTGGCTGGTTGGGAGTCTCAGGTCTGTTTGGTGAATGGCGGTTCTCCTCCTGGGGGAAATGAAGTAGGCCTACCCCAGGGATCTCCAGTGTACCTGCCCCCCAACACGCAGACTGAGGAATACTCCTGCTCCCCAGCCTCTCTATTCTCTTCAGCACTCAGTCCTCCTGTTTGATTCCCTGACCTGTTGGAAACCAGGAACATCTGGCCCTCTTATAAACTACTGCCGACGACCTTCTTCCTGGAGTTCAACCTCAACAAGGCAAATTCAGTGCTGGGGTTCTACGAAGCTCGTATCCCCACGCTCACCTATACAAGAAAGCAAGCCCCAAACTGCTTTCCACTCACTGGGACCCTCCTGTGTGGGTCACGTAGGGGCAAACAGATTGGAAACAGGAAGTCAAAGGTCACTGTGCCCAAAACCCCTTTCTTTGGATTTCTGGATTATTAGGTCTGAAAGACCAGATGTAACTTTTTAAGAAAGCTTGGAGAGACAAATCTACGGCTTCATCCTGGCTCAAGCTCTTAGAGACTTGACTTCTCACAGTCCTTCTCTTTCCTTACCTAAAAACGCACCTTACCTCAGTGGGGTCTAGCTTACCTCAGCACGCACTTGTTACTCTAATGGAACCCCATTTTACAGACAACCATGCCAACAACAACCACATGCCAGGAGACTTTAGCTCAGTGGGTAGAGCCCTGTTCCGCACTCCCTGAGGGTTGTTGTCCATCACTGCAAAAACAATCAGCCACTGAAAACCCTGTAAGGCTTGCAATGAGCCCCTGACACCTATACCACCACCACTCCAGGAGGCTTAAAATTTGCCTTGAATAGTAAGAGGTATAGAATAGCCTAATAAACCACCTACCTGAGTCAGCGGGTCACGCAGTACTGACGACAATAGCAGGTTCCAGAGGAGGAAGAGTACAGGCGGGAACCACCAGCAAGTCTCCAAAGAGGGCCTCCAGGAGGCCACGCCCCCAGCCTTCCCTCGCATGCATAGACCAAGACTGAGGCTGGGCCCCATCTCTTAGTCTTTTCCACTGGTGGATGCAGGAAAGGTAAGAAGGGAACAGTTCCAAGTTCTTAGCTTGGGAGAAGGTCGGCAACCTCGAGGCACAGGGTAAGATGTCCAGCCACTTGACCAGAGAGACCACCTGGAGCTGGCATTGAGGAGAGAGACAGACAGACACTGAACAGCATCCTGTCCCTGCTAGCTAAGATTCCAGGCATCCTTGCCCCTGCTAAGGCGCCAGACCATTTCTCTTTTTTTCTTTCCTTCCTTCCTTCCTGCTTCCTTCCTTCCTTCTTTCCTTTTCTTTCCCTCCTTTCCTTCCTTCCTTTTTATTTTCTTTCTTTCTTTCCTTAATTTTCCCTTCAGTTCTGGGAGTTGGACCCAGGGATCTGGGCATCCTTTGCAAGTGCTCTACCACTGAGCTGCACTCCCAGCCCCTTTCATTATTTTTTATCTTGAGGATAGAGTCTTGCTCAGAAATGCAGGCTGCCTCTGGCCTCCAACTCAACCATCCTGCCCTTCCTCCCTCCACTTCGGAGTAGCTGCGATTCCAGGTAGGTGTCCCAGTCAGACTTGGAAGAGAAGAATCTTGGATGTCCTGGTGTCAGCCACAATCTGAGTGCAGCTGCAGAGACTGTGTGACCAGCAGAAGAACCATCAAAAGGAGCCTGCTTAAAACGAATGGAAGAAATACTGTGCTGAAACGGGCTCTGTGTCCAGTCCTTGCGGAGGCTTAGGCGGACCTAGATCATTTGAGTATCATTCTTCACGATGCCGAAACACTGTGTAAACATAATACAATGATCATCATGTTAAGCCACTAACTCGTGGAGTGATTTATTCTCTAGCAATACATAACCAAAGTATGTGTTAAGGCAGGTGTCTGCCAGGAAGAGAGGGACTCGCAGGCCCACACCATGACTTACTTCCACACCTGAGTTTTATTGTTTTGTTCCACGTTTGCATCCATCTACCCACAGCCTCTGCCACCCTGTCACACTAAGATGAAAGATCTTTAATTACATCATGCAGAAGATTTTTGGGACACTTGGCTCTCAGGAATTTAAGAATGATCTCTGGAACCCATGGCAAAGAATGGAATGAAAAGCAGTCCTTCAACTTGGATTCACAAGATCTCTTCCCCTACTGCGGGGTGGGTGCAAGTTTGTGTCATTTCCCAGAAGCATTGGGCTTTCTGAATCAGGCCTGCAACCCAGTGAAGTATATATGAGAGTCAAACAGCATATACTCACAAGGGCTGGGGAAATCATTGTCACAATAAAAACCCCTCAGACCTCTTTTTTTTTTTTTTTTCAGCTGTGAAGCGGCACCTGCCATTAGCTGTGGTGGCTCCTATTTTCATATTGTCTGAGGTAGCAGTTGGATCACGCTTGAGCCAGTGTGACTGAGAGGCAGGCTCCCTGCTTCCACAAAGCTGAATTTAATAAGATGAGAACAGCATGCCAAGATGGGGAGCTCCCTCCCTAACACTTATCCTGACACCAGCGCCTCAGCGGGCCTATTGCTGTGGTAATCTGGGCTAGCTGGACCCAGCTTCCTGCTTACAAGTTCAATATAATGGAACAGCAGGGGGTGACAGGCTGGCAGAAAAGCTTAGCAAAGTTAAAGCGTATTACTCTATGCTTGAGGAAAAATGAGTCACAAAATATTATACCCAGAGCAAGACTTGAACCTGCCAAATGTGGCAGCAGCACACACTAAGCCTGGTCCATAATGGTGCATTCATTATTCTCCCATCCAGGGTAATGTGGATTTAAATGTCTTTAACCCAGTGGAAATGGGTATGCAAATTTCCTCTTAAGCCCACCCCTCTGTCAGTGTTCTGTCTGACTCTCACAGAGGAGGTGACTGTATACTGCATATGTCAAAGGAAATGATGCCTTTTTAATGTGCCTTTAGTAGCAAGAAGAAGGCAAGAAACTGGGCAGAAATCTTTCAGCCGCAGGTTGGAGCCTTTGTTACTGTTGTTTGAGGCCTCTTGTGGTGTTAGATTTAAAACTGATATAAGAAATAGCAGGCAAATAATGGCTGAGTGGAGTCCTGGCTGAGGCTTCAGCTGGCTGAGTTATACTGAATAGCAACTCTTTACTATGAGTTCTAACAAAAGAGAGTCTTCAATACAGATTAGCTCTGGCACAAGTTCTTCAAGACTATCTAATCAAAGCCAACTGCTAGACTGGGAGCAAATTTGCCTCTCGGTTTATATCAGCCAGTGCCCCAGAATCAATCTAGGGCTCTAACTACAAGACCAGCACTGAGAATCCTGAACCTTCAGCTGCTCTGGGACTGAGCTTTTTTGAAAGAATGACAAAAGAACTAGGATTTATGATTCCTTCTGCTCTCCCTACACCAGCTACTACCCGCTTCCAATCATGGCAAAAGCTATTGAAATCATGGGGTGTCATGTGAGTGACAACAGCCACCGATTTGCTCTGATGTGGGTCAAGTGTTGGGTTGATACTTTATATCCATTACCTCTAATCTTTGTGTAGGTTATAAAGTTTCTCACAATGCTCTTCCACAAAGCTGTACAAAGAAGTATCACCTTTATTTAGAGCTGATCAAATTATCTTCATGATTTTCCAATGGAGAACTGATCTTAAATCAGTTGTTAGGTGCTGTCAAGTCGGTATCCGACTCTGCGTACAATAGGCAACCCTGCGTACAATAGGTGAAACACTATTGTCAGTGCTTCTCTGCTATTCATAGGGTTTTCAATGGCAGATTCATTTTTGGGAGTGGGTTGCTGGGTCCGTCTCCCAAGCCTACAGCACCTGGTGTTCCCTGATGGTCTCCCATCCAAGTATTAACTAGGCCCAACCAACCCTGCTTAGCTTTGGAGATCTGATGGGATCTGGTGACACAGGGCTACGCTGCAGGAAAATCTCTAATGTTAGACTTGCCAAATTATGTCTCTTATTGTTTTCTAGTTTCCACAGCCTCTTTGGATGTGTACCACCTCTTAGATATATGCACAAGATTTTTGGATTTCCTCTCCTTTCCCTTGCGCCTCTGGAACATAACATCTGGAAATCACATACTTAGCACTAGTGGGGAAGGAGAACCACAGATCCATGGGGTAAGTGTTGGATTCCTGCAGACCCTGCCTTGGGTGGGCTGGTGTGGTTGACTGCTGGGCTGAAGAAGAGTTAGATCCTACCTGGCCAGTTGAGCCTCTACTGGTTTACTGCTAACAATTGTGGTCCTCCCTGTTGCCTATGTATGTGAAGCTCTCAAAGTCTGCAGACTGGAACCCAAGGGGTGCGCCCTTCCATCTTCTGCCCCTGAATTCTGTCCCCCTAACTAGAACATGTAGGGAGAGCTGTACCTTCAGGCCATGCACAGGTCAGAACAGCAAACCCACTTCCTCAGGCTGGTCTCTGCAGCTCCTGTCCGGTCACTGGTGTGTTTTCCTTCCTTCTCCATGAGGACAAGGTGCAGAGATGAATAGGGGCTCTTCGTAAGGAAGAGGAAGTAAACCACTTACTTGTGTGTTTGGGGAATCTCCCGGTTCCATGTGAACACTTTTATTGTCCTTTGACTTTAAATGTTAGACAAAGAGGGAAGAAAATGTAAATTATGAAATCTGACCTTTCTTTATGCTTCTTGCCCTTTTTCCATTTACCACCACCCTGGGCAAGGAAGCACGACTCGCCCCTTCCTCTTCCTGCCTAGCTAGACCCCCTTCCCTTCTATTCTAATTCTGGTTCTCCTCAGAGTGTCCCAGTTCAGACTCCTGAGAAGCAGATAGGGCTTCAAGTAGAAGTAGTTTATTTGGGAGGGGCAGGCACACCAAAGTGGGCCAGTGAGAGATGACAGGGAAGGCGGTGTATACATGGTATATTCCAGGTCAGTTAGCACACTGGACAACTGGACCTAAATCCCATGGAGCAATGCCAGGCAACAGCATAGAAGATATGTCCCTAGACACACCACCATAAGGCTAAGGAAACAACAGAGTTTATCCATCAATTCCTGTCACTGGTGAGTCAAGTAGCACTCCATCTGAGATAACGGAGTGCCCCTTGTCTTGACTGGAACAAGTACATAAATACAGACCTGTTGAAATCTGTTCAATGAGGAAATACAGACAGCAGAAAAGACATTCAACCTCCTACGTCATGAAGAAATTGTAAATTAACACAATGAGGTATCACTACACACCTAGTGGAGTGGTGACATTCCAAAACAGGGATACCACCAAATGGTGGTGGTGGACAACAGGAACTCTCATTCATTGCTAGTAGGAAAGGAATATGGTAGTAGTGCATTATGAAGACAGATTGGTAGTTTCTTATAAAACTAAGCATACTCTTGCCACATGACGCAGCAACCATGTTCCCTAGTATTTTACCCAAATGATATGAAAACTTTTGTCTACACAATAACATGCATACAGATGTTTATAGTAGCTATATTTATAACTGTTAAAACTTAGAAGCAATCAAGATGTCCTTCAGTAGAACAATGGTCAAACTGTGGTATATCCATTCAACGGAATATTACTCAGTGACTATCAAGCCATGGAAAAGCAGAGAAACTTTAAACAAATGTTATTAAGTGAAAAAAAAAATCAACATGAAAATGCAGTATGCCATGTGATTCCAACTACATGGCATCTTACAAAAGACAAAACTATGGCGAGAGTAAAATGATTAGCAGATTGTTGTAGGTGGGGCAAGTGAAAGTGATTAGGCAGAACACTGAGGATTTTTAGGAGCTAAACTATTCCTTATGATACTATGGTATACACGTCATTATGCATTTGTTAAAATCCAAATAATGTGCAACAGGAAGAGTGAACAATGGACTTTGGGTGATAATGATGTGGCAAAGCAGGTTCTGTAATTGTAATAAATGTGCTATTCTGAGATGTTAGCTGTGCACGTGCAGGGTCAGGAGGGTATGGAAAATCTGTGTTTTCTGCCTCATTTCACTGTGAACTGAAAACTGCTCTAAAAAGTAGAATCTAGAGCTGGGATGTACCTCAGTGGTAGAACACTTGCCTAGCATGTGCGAGGCTCTGTGTTCTATTGCCAGACTGCAAAATAAAATAAAATAAAAATAAATAGGTAAAATCTACTTTTTTAAAAAAAGCTCATAACACCATATACCAAAAAAAGTCAAAAAGACGGTGTAAATTGTTTAAATAACTAAACAGAAAGAGATGAGGAAGGAGAGGAAAGAAATCAGCCTTGATATTGTTATTGTTGTTAAGTGCTGTCAAGTTAGATGTGACTCATAGTGACCCTATGTACAACAGATGAACCACTACCCAACACTGTGCCATGCACATGATCTTCTTATGTTTGAGCCCACTGTTGCAGCCACTGTGTTTCTTCTCATTTTGAGTCATGCTACATTAACAAAAGGAGGTCCCAGGGGCTTTACTCCATTCTTGTCATTAAGGTTGACTCTACTGTGAGGAGGCAACTCTTCCCCAGCTGTTTCTTGAATGCCTTCCAGCCTGGGGAACTCATTTTCTGGCACTGTATTTGACAGTACTTCTCTGCTATTCATAGGGTTTTCAATGGCTAATTGCTTTGGGAGTGGGCTGCCAGGTCCTTCTCCTTAGTCTGTCTTGGTCTGGAAGCTCAGCTGAAACCCATCCACCATGGGTGGCCCTGCTGGTATCTGAAATGCTGGTGGCACAGCTTTCAGCCTCACAGCATGACAAACTGACAGACATGTGAGGTTATGCAAAGCTCCACAGGTAGAGCAGAGACACTGTGGGTAAAGTTCCTGCTGCTGTGCTCTCTTCAGGCTCTTGTACTTGGCACTGGAGGCAAAAAGAGCAGGCCTTCTGTTGCTCTGCCTTCAGCCTTTAGTTTGCAGAGAGCTTGCATGTATTTACTTATTATTTTTCTGGAATATTTTTTGCTACCCCCACATAAGTTTTTATTCTCATATTTCATGTCCAGGACAAAGCTATGTCCTAGATAAAGCCTCTCCTTTCTGAAAATAGCTTTCCCTATCCCTAAGACTCTGCTGCGTTCACCTCACAATTATCTTGTGCTATGGGCCGCAGTCTCTCTCAGTGGATTCATTCCCACGCTCCAGTGCTTTCAACAAATCTTTGAATGAATGATCAAATTTATTTGTCTTCCAAACGAACTAGCCCCTGAAATGTTCAAAGATATGCGTTAACAGTGTCAATTAAGCACTGAAAGTACTTAAAAAGAAATGATATTACCAGAATATTTTACTGTGGTCAGTCCTATGACTGACATAGATTCAGATGTTCACAGGCAAGATCCTATCTCCTTGGGGGAACACTTGAGGATGTTTAGTGAAATTTATAGGTACTGAACGTGTACTCTGTGTTAATCTGTGTTACATGTTTGGGTGGAAAGGGGAGAAGCAGCATCAGACGTCTCCCTGTGTTCAGAGTATGTAAGCTTGCTGGGGAGATATAATCCTAAGAATGTCTTAACAGTTGGAATTCACACATGTAAAATAATAATAACAAATAACAATAAAATAAAATAAAAAGAATAGCACAGAGAAGGCAGATTTCTGAGCTTTCACTTATTATCAGTAATTTGCTCAATCACTGATTGAGCACTTACCCTGGACTAAGCCCACAGAACTCCTACATGTCTGTCATGCTGGCGGGGCTTGCATATTGCTGTGATGCTGAAAGCTGTGCCACCAGCATTTCAGACACCAGCAGGGCCACCCATGGTGGATGGGTTTCAGCTGAGCTTCCAGACCAAGACAGACTAAGGAGAAGGACCTGGCAGCCCACTCCTGAAACAATTAGCTGTTGAAAACCCTATGAATAACAGAGAAGTACTGCCAAATATAATGCCATAAAATGAGGCTCCCAGGCTGGAAGGCATTCAAGAAATAGCTGGGGAAGAGTTGCCTCCTGAAAGGAGAGCCAACCTTAATGGCAAGAATGGAATAAAGCCCCTTGGGCCTTCTTTTGCTGATGTGGCAAGTTTCAAAATGAGAAGAAATACGGTGTCTACAACAATGGCTCAAACGTAAAAAAGATGGTGTGCATGGCACAGTGTTGGATAGTGTTTCCTCACGTTGTGCAGAGGGTCATTATGCATCAAATCTGCCTCTAGGGCAGCACTTAACAACAATAAAGCCTACTGAAAAGTCTGATGTAAAACAGAGCAAGTCACAGCTCTAGTCTCAGGAAGCACATAGCTAAAGTGATAATTACTAAAACAGAATAAAGGTAGTCTTTATGAGAGCTATTAGGTAACAGTACTCTTGGAACATTTTTCTTATGTATTTTCTTATGTATGTGTCTTGTTTTAAAAGTGGTGAAGGACTCAATCTGATGGGATAAAAACACACCATAGTTTTCCCTTGTATGTTTGGTCATTGGTTCTCAAAATCTGCTGCACATTGAAGTCCTTGCCCGATTCCTGTGTGCAGTACAAACTGAGAACCAATGGTTTAGAGAAATTCTTCTCAAACTATAATGTGCATCAAATGACCTGAAGATCTTATTAAAATGCAGATGCATTTTTTATTTTAGTTTTTTTCTGGTACTTGGGGGTTGAACCCAGGGCCTTGCACATGCTTTGCAAGTGCTCTACCATTGAGCTGTACCCCCAGCCCCATTTTTTTTTTCAGTTTGAGCCAGGGTCTTGTTAAGTTATGCAGGTTGCCTCTGGCCTTAAACTTGCGATCCTCCTTCCTTAGCCTCCCAGGTCGCTGGGATTACAGGAGTGCACCATGGTGCCCGGCTCCATGTGCAGATTCTTTGGGAGTGGGTGTAAGTCAGAGCCACATGATGCTGATGCTGTTGGTCCGTGGAACAGATTTAGAGTAGCCAGAGTTGTGCTTTTTGAGTGCATGTGCACACGAGGGTGTATGGAGTCCTCTTCTGCTATTACTGTTCCCTCTGAAGACAGAGCATGGCTTCTCCTGGCATTTTGAACACCTAATGGCATCCTCAAGTTGAAGTGCCTTCCCCTCCCATTTGTAGAGTGCTCCCCAGGAACCCATGTGAACAGGGACAGGCCCGGCCTGCCCACTCAGGCCCACAGCCCCACCTAAGCCAGCTCTCCTAGACATTCTGTGGGCTCTCAGCCTCGGTTCCTGCTCAGATGTGCTGGCACTGCTAGCTCCAGAGGGGCTTCCTGATAATGGAATCAGAGGGCATTCAATTAGCACGTTTCAGGTTTCTCTGGTCATAGACACCTCATAATTTCTCCTCTAATGCAGTTGGATCTTTTTTTCCCTTCTAAATCATTAGGTCTCCCTTCCATATTACTTTTCACTTTCCAGCCTGTAGTGGGTAAGGATTCTATTTTAATACCTTCTCAGCACATCTGTGCATTGGGGTAATTTAGGGGAGAAACCAGGTGCTAACATTTTTTAAAAGAAGAGTTTCATTTTTCTGGATCTGACTAAGACATCGATCTTGCCTACTGCCTTTATCTGAATCCTAGTGTACAGGCTTGGCATTAATAAAGAGGTGTGATGTAGGCTGTGTCTACCCGTAGAAACAGAGTCTGGGAAGATGATGGAGGAGTAGAAAAGGCTGAGGACAAAGGCGGGGAAACTCCTCAGGATCAGGCTTGCCATGTGGGAGGCGAAAACCACTTTTTCTGGGGCGAGGCCACAGGTAGTGAGTTCTCCATTTTGTCCTAAATCCTGCTAGCTTAGAAAGGGGAAACTCTAGGGCAAAGGTGAGATCTGGAGACACTTCTGTGTGAGCTGGGACGGAGGATTCCCTCTTTCAGGGCTTCTCAAATGTTCATAGGTGCAGGGATTCTTTAGGAGAATCTTGTTTAAAATGCAGATTCTGTATTATTCAGTCATTTAGAAAAATGAAATCCTGTCATTTCCAATAACATGGATGGAACTGGAGAAAATTATAATGGAAATAAACCAGACACAGAAATATAAATATCGCGTGTTCTCACTCATATGTGGAAGCCAAAAAAGTTGAGCTCATAGACGTAGAGAGTAGAATAGTGGTGATAAGTCTGGGAAGGGTAGGTGGGAGGGGGAGGTAGAGAAAAGTTGATTGATGGATACAAAAATACAGTTAGATAGGAAGATTAAGTCCTGGTGTTCCATAGTTAACAATTTATTGTATATTTCAAAACAGGGGGAAGAGAGTCTCTTTTGGGGGTGGGGAAATGCTCGGTTTGTTTTACAGAAAACAACAATATCTGGAGTGGATTATGTGAGACTGTTTGCTTCACTGTTCATATCTGGTCACTTGGACTTCAGAACACACATTGAGCACTCTAACCCCGACCCTGACCAGCTGTAACCACCATGCATTTCACAGAATCAAGTCTCACACAAGCTGTGGGAAATACACTTAAGTCACCGTAACATCCTGAAATCTACCGTAGCAAAGGGGGACGCCGTCCTTGGTGAGAAGCTAATACTTACATCAAGTGTGAAAACAACAGGGTGGGCGGGCCTCACATTCAAGATAATGTCATCACTATATTCCACAAGTGTTGAGAACTTCACCTTGAGAGTCAGGTGGAACAGGCAGGGCCTGCAGCCTTTTCCAGCCTGTCACCCAGAAATAGCAGATGTTGAGGGGCTTCCTGGTCATAAGCGAATATGCTTATAAAATCACAGGTATTCAAATTGCACTTTCTTCCCTCATTAGAAGTGAATTTTGGTTTTGGCTAAAACCTGCAGCCTTACAGATGGGCTGTCCTACAGTCTTGTCCAACATACAAAGTCAGCCCCATGGCCATAGAGAGGCGTTCATTTCTTTCTCTGCTGCTTCTCCACCTTGGACAGGAGCCTTCTCTCAGTCAGGCTGAGACACTTGAGTCCTAGAACCCATTTGTGCCACAGAACCAAGTTCAACAGAGCTGACGAATCAATCATACTCTGAGACAATCTCGACAACCCTTGCGCCTACCCCACCAATACCCCCTGGTTCTCCCTTGGGTCTGGTCACCTGCAACTCTTGGGAGAGTGCAGGGAGCATGGGCCTGGCATACCCTGTGTTCCTGGTGTGCCCCGTGTGGGTCTTGGGACAGAGGCCAGGAGAGTCTTTTGAATGTTTTCAACTCAAAGAAATGGTAAACGTTTGAGAGAACGTTGTTGTTGTTGAATGGGGTCTGATGTCTGAGTCATAGTGACCCTCATTCCCATTTTCAATGGCTGATTGTTTCAAGAGTGGGCTGCCAGGTCCTTCTCCCATGTTTGTGGTGCTGGGGATTGAACCCAGGGCCTCAGGGAGCATAGAGCAGCACTCTACCAACTGAGCTAAACCCCAGCCCCGAGAGTATGGATATGCTAATTACCCTGGTTTGTACATTACACACTGCATACCTATCAAAATATCACATTATACCTCATACATAGATTTGTTACGTGGCAAGTAAATTTTAAACTAGCTTTCCTCCTCAGTGTCCCCTCCCACCCTTTCCACCTTGGAGGATTCCTTCCAGACATAGTGTTAACCCAATTGTCTGAGTTCATAGTAGCCGTCCTTGAACATGTGTGCTAGTGTTCAACAGTCAGAACCTGAACTGCGGCCATGCACACATGGATTCCAGTCACAGCTTCAGTACCTAAATGCAGTCACTTTGCCCCTCTGCTCCATGGTTCCTCAGGGGTGACATAAGGCAATGGTGTCTACCTGGCAGGGTTTGAAAAGGTAGCTGAGAAAATAATTTGAAATGATTAAATCAGACAATGATTATCTCCCCTTCAAATCACATCCATTTGTAGTGTGTGTGTGTGTGTGTGTGTGTGTGTGTGTGTGTGTGTGTGTTCATCCCGGGCTGTACTGGGAAGCTTATAGCCTCAGAGGAGAAAGCTAGTATTTCCTAGGCCAGAAAAATCATCTTCCAATGTCAAAGCCCCCACGTCTGTCAGCTTGTTGTACTGTGAGGGCTGGTATGCTGCTGTGATGCTGAAACCTATGCCACTGGTATCTCAGATCCCAGCAGGGCCACCCACAGTGGACAGGTTTTAGTTGAGCTTTCAAACTAAGACAGACTAGGGAGAAGGACTTGGCAGCCCACTCCTGAAGCAATCAGGCATTGAAAAACCCTGTGAACAGCAGGGAAACACTGTCAAATATAGTGCCAGAAAATGAGCCCCCAGGCTGGAAGTCATTCAAGAGATGAATGGGGAAGAGGTGCCCCCTCAAAGTAGAGTTGACCTTAATGATGAGAATGGGGTAAAGCCCTTGGGATTTCCAGTTGCTGATGTGGCACAACTCAAAATGAGACAAAACACAGTGACTGCAACAATGGCTCACACATAAAAATATCATGTGTAGGCACGGTGCTGGGTAGTAATGTTTCCTCCTTTTGTGCACAGGGTTGCTGTAAGTCTGTCCCGACTCACTCAATGGCACCTAACTACAACAACCAGCCACTATGGTGATTATCACCATCACTGTCATCACTCTTCCTATCACCACTCTCACCACAGGATTTCCTGGGAGCTGAAGCAGAAGAAAACATAAAGGATAAAAACAAGGTATTCCCCCTAGCCCCCCAACATCCTCTCTTCAGAGCATCCTGACCTCTTCTTCAGACTGCAGTCAAAGGATCTCTCTTGGAGCTCTGTCTGCATCTGATACTTCAGTCCAGCTGCCTTTGGGTGTCAAACAAGAAATACCAGAGGAAAAAAGATGGTTCAGTGGTACTTCAAGTTCTGGCTTCTGTCCCCAAAGAAGTGCTTCCTACCTTTTATTTTGTAGGCTCCTCAAAGAACTGACAGGCATTTCATCCTCAGTAATCAATTCTGCAGAGCTGGAAGAAAAAGAAAAGTCAGCCTGAAAGTACTTGAAACGCCAAATTATTTTTCAGAGAAGACGGTAAGGCAGAAAAAGATGCAGATTGTAACTTTGGCTCACTGCTTCACTGACTCACCAAAATGAAGGGAAGTCTTCAGCCCTGACTTCAGATTGGGATAGAATGGGAACTTCATCATCCTCGTGTTATGTTCGGGGATTGATTTGAAAATAAAAGACCTAAGTTTCAGCTGGTCGCAAACTATGGAGAATTTTACCCACACAAAGGCCCCATTTGTCGATGCAAATCTACTAATTGGACACTTAATTACCCTATTTGCACACATAAATGAGGGGTGTTCCTGCAAGAAATCAGAGTCCACTCTTAAAACTTTGGCCCCAAGCGATGAGACCACATGCTTTCGTCAACAGTTAAGTTGATTAGAATTGTGTTAATTTCTGCTCATGTTAGGCCACATGTGTTTTCATTGGAGCCTGATGTCTATTGAGTGAAAAGCTTACTTTAGAAACCTATGTTATGCAGAAAACCTAGGTAGTAATTGCCAAATGTGTGCCAAGAATCCTTTCATTATACAGAGAATACAAGGTCTGAGTAAAAAGAAATATTCTTTGCAACCTCGTATGCTTGGGCAGGCTCGGCGGTCTTACCGTAATAATAAAGACAGAAGGGCCTTTTAAAGGAATACGTTAAGCAACATTTCCAGCATGGATTACTCTCTTGGGTAAATGGTTCAAACATTGCGTTTTCCCATTTCCCTAGGGCAGGTGAAGGAGTGAATTTTCTCTGAATATCTTCTAGCTAGACAGTGTCCTAACAAGGTCCTTAGGGGGGAAAATGTTCTCTGATTTGGAAGCATGTATTGTGAGTAGGCCCATCTGGGTTTCCTCCCCGTGAATAGACACATCAAGATTTGGCTGTTTTCTTGCCTTTGGTTATATACAGGCCTGGGTTCTAGTCCTGGCTCTAGCTCAAACCAACCATGTACTATTGGGAACAGACTCAATTCCTCCCAATTACTGAAGAATGGAGAAGGGAAAGCTTGTGAGGAGGATCAGGCAGGAAGTCTGGAAATGGAGGTAATCTTATAAGGTGTCAGAAGTGGAGGAGGATGAACAGTAAGGAGTTGTCATTAGATTTTTATTTGAAAGTCAATAGTAAGGACTTGGAACATCTACTGATGAAGATCAAAGAACACAGCCTTCAGTATGGATTGTGCCTCAAAATCAAGAAAACAAAAGTCCTTACAACTGGGTCAGTAAGCAACTTCATGATAAATGGAGAAAAAATTGAGGTAGTCCAAGATTCTGTATTACTTGGTTCTATAATCAATGCCCATCGAAGCAGTGGTCAAGAAAGCAAAAGAAACTGCACTGGGAAAAGCTGTTGCAAAAGATCTCTTTGAAGTGTTGAAAAATAAAGATGTCATATTGAAGACCAAGGTGTGCCTGACTCATGCCATGGTATTTTCAGTTGCATCATGTGGTTGTGAAAGCTGGACATTGAACAAGAGAGACAGGAGAAGAACTGATGCTTTTGAATTATGGTGCTGGAGATGACTATTGAATATACCATGGACTGCCAAAGGAACCAACAGATCTGTCCTAGAAGAAGTGCAACCAGAGTGCTCCTTGGAAGGAAGGGTGGCTAGACTGCATCTTATGTATTTTGGACATGTTGTCAGGAGGGACCAATCTCTGGAGAATGACATCATGTTTAGGAGAGTGGCAGGTCAAAGAAAACAATGAAGATCCTCAACTAGATGGACTAACACAGTGACTGCAACATTGGGTTTAAACATAAAAAGATCATGTGCTTGGCACAGTGTCAGAGAGTGTTTTGTTCTGTTGTACATAGGGTCGCTATGTGTCAGACTTGACTTGATGGAACCTAACAACAAAAACAGTAACTTAATCTATGTCTCAGTCCCTCAATACTAAATAAATATTTGTTGAATGAATGGCCTAATTATTAGCATCATTTATTGAGTTCCCATGCAAAGAGCATCGTCCCAGGAGTCCCAAGTACTCAAAGAAAGGAAATGGGTTCCTGTCTATCGGGGAGCCACAAAAGTACTCCATGGAGAGTAAAAACTGAGCAAGGTAGAAGGAGTGGACAAGACAGAGGAAAATAAAACTCAGTGCAAGGGTGAAGGAGCAAGACGACCTGTGGGTTCTTCCACAATGACAGGAGGCCCACTGTGCATTGCATGCTATAGAAATGTTCCTTTCCCAGCCTGGGGTGCTGGGATCAAACTATGAAGTGACTGGGCCAGGACTGCCTCCACCACTGCTGTGATGTCTTGAGGTTTAGCAGATGCCAGATGGCGCAGAGATGCTGTGCACCATGGAGAACCTTGCCGATGTGGAGAACACAAAGCAGTCAGGACTCAGGACACCTGACCCCTCCCCTTCTGTGGTCTGTCTGCATTATGGGGTAGCAGGTCTCTGTTCCTTGGACTTCATCTTTTTCCATTATTGCTCATGTGAAGCATCTGATAAATAAACAAGCAGACACACACATGCAAACATATATATCCTATAGAAGAGGGAATACCTATATATAATCTCTTCACATCTACACTATGAAACATATATCTTTGCTGGGATAACTTGTGCTCCTACTTATTATTTTATTTCTGAGGCTAATAGTGAGAAGATATTCTTCTGCTAATGGGCAAACTTACGTGTGAAAATTGCTAGTTTGAGAACAGAAACAGAAGTATGAGCTCTATCTGTCATATTCATTATGTTATTGACTTCCTTACCACCCTTCAGTAAAAAGGGTTTTTAAATTTTCATTCTGATTTTCTTTTCTTTTTCTTTTTCTCTGAGAATCTTTAGGTGTTATTCTGATGGGGTTCACTGAAGCTGTTGAAAAGTGAATATTAATAGGGGAACATAACCCAAATATGCATATGAGTTTTACTACATATTAGTCAGCTGGGATTTAGCTCAGTGGGTAGAGCACTGCGCTGCAGTCTCTGAGGCCCCAAGTTCAATTCCCAGCACCGCAAAAATGGGAGAAGGACCTGGCAATCCACTCCCAAGGCAATCCCGAAGCACTCAGCCATTGAAAACCCTATGAGGGTCACTATGAGTCGGATACCGACTCGACAGCACCTAACAACAACAACAACAACATATTAGTCAAGTGGTTCCATAAATCTTATAAATTGATAAAAGTGTAGCCAAAAGTGATGTAATAGTTGCATAATGGAAAAAGCCAATGCTGTATTACTCTGTACCCCACCAACATTTACCAATAAAGAGGAAAAGAAGAAAGAACAGTGACTATCAGTTGAACATACAGGTGACAATGTTCAGAGATGCATTATCAGAGGTTAAACATTCTGGCCAAACTTTAGAGGTCAAAGTGAGGGCGAGCAGAAAAGATATTTTTTCACTGTTAAAAAACCATGTGGCCCCTCAGCTGGGTCCTGTTGGTTTAGAAGCAGAAAAGAAGAAATGAATATTTATTAAGTGCCTAGTAGATGCCAGGCTCATTAGCCACATCATCTCAGTTAATTCTCTCTGCCACCTTGAGGTAGGTATTAACATCTAGGGTATTTTACAGATGAGAGGAATGTCATTTAGAGAAGGTTGTCAACTTGCATAAGGCCACCCAGTGAGGGAAAAGAATCAGATGGCCTGTTCCATGATCTCAAAATACATCTAAAATATTGGTATTTTCAAGTGGTTGGTTAGAAACTCAATTTGCCATGTCATGACCTGAGGTTCTTAAATTTTAAAATAGACTATATTAGATTTGAAAACACCCAGCTATCATTTCCTGAAGTTTTGCTTTATGTAGAGTGTGTGTGTGTGTGTGTGTGTGTGTATGCACATTCTCATAATAAATAATGTAAAACAGCTATTTCCAAGATAGAAACCAAATGCAATTGTGTGCTAGAAAGAGAGGACCTGAACATAATAAGTAAAACTTACTGGATACCAGCTATTTGCCAGACATAGATAAGAGCTACAACTGCAAATATCTCCTGTTCTCTAGACTTTAAAATCTATTGGTAACTCTTATAATTTTCCAAACCTTAAAACAATCTAGCTATATTTATTAGAGATTAACACAATGCTTCCAAATAAGACATGCCTTCTGTCAAGTCGTTTTGCAAACACAGTGATTCTGTTCAAGGGTTAGGACCTGGAGGGAAAACCACTTGAATGCAGACCACTGTCAGTTTAGCAGGTTTAGATCTCATTTGCTAGCAGGAGGATGTGCCCAACTATACACTCTGAAACTCCATGACAGGACATGAGGAGTCCTGCTATGCCTCCTGGGAGAAATGACAAAGAGGATTTTGAAACAGATGGCTTTCTCACTAATGCAAGATGTTAATTACAGAGGAAACTGTGTGTGTGAACTGTCTGTATTATCTGCTCAATTTTTATGTGCATCTAAAACTATTCTAAAAATAATGCTTATTAATGAAAAAATGGATCAAAGACCCGAATGTAAAAGCTAAAATTGTAAGACTTAGGAGAAAACATAGTCATGTATCTTCATGGCCTTGGGTTAAGCAATATTTTTTAGGTAAGATATCAAAAGCACAAACTATAAAAAATAATAGACAATAGAACTTCATCAAAATTTCCTGCCTCATTTTCCCCAGTTCCTTCCTGGTTTTCTCCTAGTTGCACTTCTGCAACAAATCATTTACATGCCAATCTTTGTCTCAGGATCTGCTTCTAGAAAACCTAATATGAGCTAGATGCCCCCATTATCACCCCCCAATCCAAACCCACTTCTTCAGTCACACTAGCCTCTTGACTATTTAAGGGATCACCTTATCCACTGCAAAACTGATTGTCTTTCTTTTTTCTTTTCCTTTTCTTTCTTTCCTTTCATTCTTTCTTTTCTTCTTTCTTTTCAGCATTGGGGGTTATACTGGGGGACTTGTTCATGCTGGACAAGTGCTCTACCATTGAACTGCACCCCCAGCCTCATTTTGTTTTTTATTTTGAGACAGGCTCTCACTTAGTTGTGCAGGCTGCCTCTGGCCTCAAACTCATGATCCTCCTGCCTCAGCCTCCTGAATTGCTGGGATTACAGGTATGCACCACCATGCCTAGCTTCATTGGTTTTCTGTAAAGTTTTCATAGATTTTTTTATTGTTTTTTGATTTATCATTTTATTAATTTTTATTCTAATCTTTATTATGGCCCTTTTCCTGCTAGTTTCAGGTTTCATTTGGTTGGTTGGTTGTTTTTCTGGTTTCTTGAGGTAGAAACTTATTTATTTAAGAGAATTTCTCATTTCTAATGTAATTCTCACTAAATTACACAGGTTGTCTCTGACTTCAAGTCTGTGATCCTCCTGCCTCAGCCTCCAGAGTTGCTGGGATTACAGGTGTGAGCCACCATGTCCGGCACTATTTTTTATTCTTTGAGCAAACTCCATACTGTTCTCCATAATGGCTGTAGAAATTTATGTTCCCACTATCAGTATGCAAGGAATCTCTTTTTTCTACATCTTCTCCAGCATATTTTCTCTTTATGTATTTATTTTTTTATTTTTGCAATACTAAGGTTTTGAATCCAGCTCTTTGAGCATTCCAGGCAAGTGCTCCAACACTGAGGTGCATCCCTAGCCTCTTTTTTATTTTGTATTTTTGAGATGGGGTCTCATTAAATTGTGTAGGCTTCCTAGGGCCTCTAATTCACCATCCTCCTGCCTCAGCCTCCCATATAGGTGGAATTTTAGGTAATGGCATGTGGCATGTAGTCTTTTTTTTTTTTTTTGCGGTACTTGGGGTTGAACCCAGGGCCTCGCGCCTGCATGCTCTGCAAGTGCTGGACCACTTAGCTGCACCTCAGCCCTTTTTTTTTTTTTTTTTTTTACTTTTTGAGACAGGGTCTCGCTAAGTTACGCAGACTGCACCTGGTATCCAATTTGCGATCCTCCCGCCTCCGCCTCCCGAGCCGCTGGGATTACAGGCATGCGCCACCACGCCCGGCCCGCATTAGTCTTTTTGATAATAGCTTTTCTTACTGGGGTAAGATAATAGATCATTGTAGTTTTGATTTGCTTTTCCCATATGATTGGTGATACTGAGCATTTTTTTAGTGTATATGTTGGCCATTATTTTTAACTAGGTATTTTTCTTGCTATTGAGTTTTTTTTAGTTCCTTATATATTCTGCATCCTAACCCTTTGTCAAAGGCATAGTTTGCAAATATTTTCTCCCATTCTGTAGGTTGTCTTTTCACTCTGTAGTTTCTTTGCTATGCAGAAGCTTTTTAGTTTGATGTAATCCCATTTGTCTACTTTTGCTTTTATTTCCTGTGCTTTTGGAATCTTCTCCAAAACAATTTTTCCAATTCCAATGTCCTGAAGCATTCCTCCTATGGTTTTCTTCTAGTAGTTTCATAGTGTCAAGTTTACATTTAAGTCTTTAATCCATAATGAGTTGATGTTTGTAACTGGTGAAATAAGTAAATATCATTGCTGAACTATACATTTCTCTTTAATTCTGCCAGTGGTTCCTTCAAATATTTTGGGGTTTTGTTGTTAGTTTTGTCTGCTATATCTTCCTGATGGATTGATGCTTTCTTTGTTAATCATTTGACCATGTCCTTCTTTATCTCTAGTGGCATTTATTGTTGTTTTGTTTTAAATCTCTCATGTGACATTAGTATAGCCACCTTGGTTGTCATTGTGGTTTCAGCGCATGATTTTTCTTTTTCTGCTCTTTTGCCTTCAACAAGCTGCACCATTATACCTAAATTTTGTCTCCTATAGACAACATAATAGTTGGATTCTATTTTTAATAGTCAATCTCTGCTTTTTTTTCTTTCTTGTCCTAGGGTGCTGAACCTAGGGCCTTACACATACTTTATAAGCACTCTACCACTGTATCTCTGCCTTGTGATTAACTTGTTCAATCTATCCATATTTAGTGTTATTATTGATAGGTTTACATCTGCATTTACTTTTTGTTTCCTGCAGATGTCTTTTATTCCTCTTCTCTTTTACTACTGTGTTTTGCATTGAGAATATCTTCTATTATAATATTTTAATTCCTGGGCTGGGGTTTAGATTAGTTGGTATAGTGCTGCTTTGTGTTCTCTGAGGCCCTGGGTTTAATACCCATCTCCACAAAAATGGGAGAAGGATGTGGCAGCCCCCTCCCAAAACAATCAGCCATTATAAACCCTATCGATAGTAGAGAAGCACTGACATAGGGCCAGGTATGGCACAGTGTCAGGAGTGTTTTGTTCTGTTGTACATAGGGTCACTATGAGTCAGACCTAACTCAATGGCACCTAACAACAACAATTTTTAAACTTTTTAAAAATTATTTTCTTAGTGGTTTCTCTATGATTAGCATATACATCTTATAATCGACTTCAGATGTATATTGTCTTGATTCCAGGGAGATACAGAAATCTTACTCCTATATAACAGCACTCCATCTTCCCCTTTTTTGTACTATTACTGTTATCTATAATAATATATGACATGTTTCATCTATATGTTACAATTCTCATATACATTATTATAATCTTTAATTCATATAACTTTATGTGTATTAAAGGAGCTGAAGAAAGAAAAGAGAGCAAGTATGTATTTATAAATTTTGTTATGCTAACTTAACCTTTTAAAATATTTCATGTTCTTTTCATTTGCTCCTGTGGATTCAAATTACCATCTGTTGTCATTTCTAACTTCAACATAACTTTACTACCACTTACC
>VMDO01010590.1:0-70947 GCA_007922755.1 Pedetes capensis | reverse complement strand
ACTCATAGCGACCCTCTGTACAACAGGGGAAACACTATTGTCAGTGCTTCTCTGCTGTTCATAGCGTTTTCAATGGCAGATTGATTTTTGCGAGGGGGTTGCCAGGTCCTTCTCCCAAGCCTACAGCTTCTGGTGTTCCTAGGCGGTCTCCCATCCAGGTACTAACCAGGCCCGACCCTGCTTAGCTTCCGAGATCTGACGGGATCAGATGCCACAGGGCTATGGCATCATGTCTAGTTGCCGTTTTAAAGCAAAAATAAAGCCTTCAAAATGCAATTCAGTGAAGAAAAAGATGGTATTTTCAATATATGTGCGAAAACAATTGAATACTCATATGCAAAACAATGAACTTTATCAGTACTTTTTTACCATTTATAACAACTTACTCAACATAGATCATAGACTCGTGTCATCTAAACCTATAATAATTCTAGATGAATAGGGGAGAAAATTTTTGTGTGCTTCGATTAGGCAAAGATTTCTTAGAAACAATATTGAAGCATGATGTATAAAAAAAATTACAATTGGGTTTTGGCAAAATTAAGAACCTAGAACCTCTGCTCTTTAAGATATAATTAGGAGAATGAAAAAACCAGGCTGTTTGTAATAACATGTTGAATTTATTGTTGTTATTAAGTTGGTGTCTGATTCATAGCAACCCTATGTACAGCACAGGAAACAATATTCTCTGCTCTTCATAGGATTTTCAATGGCTGATTGTTTTTTGGGAGTAGGTTGCCAAGTCCTTCTCCCAAGCCTACATCACCAGGTGTCCCCAGGCAGTTTCCCATCCAAGAACTAACCAGGCCTGACCCTGCTTAGCTTTGCTTAGCTTCCTAGATCATCTGAGGGTATCGAATGACACAGTGGGATGGCTTTAGGCAGCATATTGGATAAAAGACATATGTTGTTGTTGTTAGGTGCCGTCGAGTCGGTATCCAACTCATAGCGACCCTCATAGGGTTTTCAATGGCTGAGTGCTTCGGGATTGTCTTGGGAGTGGATTGCCAGGTCCTTCTCCCATTTTTGCGGTGCTGGGAATTGAACTCGGGATCTCAAGAGACTGCGCGCAGCACTCTACCCACTGAGCCAAATCCCAGCCCTAAAAGACATATATATATATATATATATATATATATATATATATATATATATGGTTGTTATTTTTGTTATTAGGTGCTGTTGAGTCAATATCTGACTCACAGCGACCCTGTGTACAATAGGGGAAACAATATTGTCAGTGCTTCTCTGCTATTCATAGGGTTTTCAATGGCAGATTAATTTTTGGGAGTGGGTTGCCAGGTCCTTCTCCCGTGTGTGTGTGTGTGTGTGTGTGTGTGTGTGTGTGTGTGTGTGTGTGTGTATAATGTATGTATATATATTATATATGTATATATATTATATGGGCTGGGATTTAGCTCAGTGGGTAAAGTGCTGCACTGCAGTCTCTGAGGCCCCGAGTTCAATTCCCAGCACCACAAAAATGGGAGAAGGACCTGGCAATCCACTCCCAAGGTAATCCCGAAGCACTCAGCCATTGAAAACCCTATGAGGGTCGCTATGAGTCGGATACCGACTCGATGGCACCTCACAACAACAAATATATTATATATGTGTATATATATGTATATATATATATATATATATATATATATATGAATATAAGAGAGAGAGAAAGAGAGAGAATGAACAACTCAAATATGGGAAGAATTTTATAGACATTTCAAAAAGATCTACAGATGCCAAATAAATACAAAATAAAGCTATTCAATATTATTAGTCATTGAAGAACTTCAAGTTAAAACCCATAATGATATACAAGCTAGAATGTTAAAGTTTTAAATAGACTGACTAAATCTATCATTGGTGAAGGTGTATCAAGTGGAATCCTCATGCCCTTATGTTTGTTATAAAGATGGTATAAACACTTAGACAAATAGGCAGTTTTTTAAAGATTGAACATAGTTCTAAAAATGAATCCACCATTCAGCCTCTGTATTTATCCATGAGAAATGAAAGCATATGTTTATACTAAGACTTCTACAGTACTGTACAGGCCAGCTTTATTCATGATAGACAAAACTGAAAAATAGCCAGATGAATCCAGGAATAGGGAAAACAAATGTTGGTATATCCATACAATGGAGTCCTATTCAGAAATACAAATAAATTATTAACACACCCAACAATAGACTAATTTCAAAATAATTTTGCTTAAAAAAGGAAGAAATATATAATTTTCTAGAAAATGCAGACTAATATATAAGGACAAAAAACAGTTCATTGGTTGCCTAGGAATAGACTATAGGATGTGTGAGTGGTGGGGGGGAAGGTCAGGATTTCAGAGCATAAAAACATTTGAAGGGTGATCAATATATTCCTAGTATTAATTATAATGATGAAGTAAAAACTAATCAAATTCTATATTTGATATATGTGCTGTGTGTTCTATGTCAGGTGTACCTCAAAAAAAAAAAAAGCTGTTCAGCTGGGCGCCGTGGCTCATGCCTCTAATCCCACTGCCTCGGGAGGCAGAGGCAGGAGGATCACAAATTCAAGACCAGGGGCAGTCTGTGTAAGTTAGTGAGACCGTGTTTCAAAAAGTAAAACAAATGGACTGGGGGTGCAGCTCAGTGGTCCAGCACTTGCAAAGCATGCAGATGCGAGGTCCTGGGTTCAACCTCCAGTACTGCCAAAAAAAAAAAAAAATGCTGTTTAGAAAATCATGTCAGCTTTGTTGTTGCTGTTAGATGTCCCTGAGTTGGGCCTGACTTCTAGTGACCCTACGTAAAACAAAATGAAACACTCCGAATCTGTTCCAGGCACGTGATCTTTTATATATTTAAGCCCATTGTTGCAGACACTGTGTCAGTCCATCTAGTTGAGGGTCTTCCTTTTTTTCAGTTGGCCCTCCACTCTCCTAAACATGATATCCTTCTCCAGCGGCTGGTCCCTCTTGACAACATGTCCAAAATACTGGAATGTTAGAAGCTAAGCCCTTTCTATGGCCATCTGCCTTGACAAGCATCCTTTGACTTATTTCTCATGTAGTTAGAAGGGTATTAGTGGTTTAAGAAAATCAAGAATGGTGAGGTAGACAGACGCTGAGGCTGAGGTAAACCAGGACATTTTTCCTTAATTCCTGAGACTCATAGTCTCCTGAACTTTACTAGCTAAACATTACACACAAACTCAGCATTCACAACCATCTTTCTTCTAATATTTGTCCTTCCTCTTGTTTTCCTTAGTCCAATATATGGTAGCACAATCTTCTGTCATTGATTCTTATAAGATGAGCAACTTTCTTAATTCTTTCCTAAACTCAATGCTCATATTCTATCACCCCCTTGACCTGTTTTTCTATCTCCTTAAATTCCTTTACAAATGATCACTCTTGTTTTGTTTATTCAGAATCTCAGTTTTCTGGCCTGGAATACAGAAAAGGCTTTTCATATTTTTATTCCTTTTTATTAAACAAATGATACATTGTTGCAGAAAAAGAGAAAATACATGGAAATTTGGGGGCATAATTTATCTTTTATAATGTCACCACAGGATTTCTTTAATTTATCCTGCCCCTTTTGTTGAAGTCTGACAGGGATGACCAAATATTCTACTGGGAGAGAACTACTGGAAGTGAAATTCTAAAGTACTCTGAACTGACTTAAATAAAAGTGGCTATTTATAGATATTGACATTCTTTGATAGAATATTAGGACTGGCACATGTGAAATAGTAAGTGAAAAAGAAGTATTGCCTTAAAAGTTTTTATGAAGAAAGCATAAAAGTTGAAAATGAACAAGCCAAGCTTTCCCATGAAGTTAGAATATACAGTAAAACAAGTAAAATAGACATAAGTAGAATATTAACTCTGTATGTATTTACTCAAGAAATTCAAGAAAATATCAAACACTAATCATAGTGGTTGCCTGTGTGCAGTGCAGAAAGAAATACATTTGGCAAAGCGTACAATGGATTTCAATTGTATCAGTTATATCTAATTTCTTAAGATGGATAGTACACATGTGTGTACTTTTATTATTTTATGCATATTATTTTATGCTTTTTATATGCCTAAACTATAATATAATGAAATTAAAAAATTTTTGCCTAACAATCTGCCTGAATAATAACTTATTTATTACTGATTTACTTTTAGCAAATATTATTTTATTTTCAAAATGTTATCCATCCAAATTCATGTCCTAGATATTTTCCCCTTTATCTGTATTGTTTCTCAAATAGCATCAATTTTGTTCATTGGCACTAACTGTAGCCTACTGTGTTTTTAGGGGCTGGGATTTAGCTCAGTTGGTAGAGCTCTGCACTGCAGTCTCTGAGGTCCCAAGTTCAATTCCCAGCATGGCAAAAATGGGAGCAGGGCCTGGCAATCCACTCCCAAGGCAATCCCAAAACAGTCAGCCATTGAAAACCTTATGAGGGTCTCTATGAGTTGGATACCAACTCCACAGTACCTAACAACAACAACAACTATATTTTTAAGAAATAAATATCTACTATATACTATTCAAAGGTCTTAAAGTTAACTTTGTTGTTGTTGTTGTTGTTAGGTGCCGTCGAGTGGAGTCCAACTCATAGCGACCCTCAGGGTTTTTGATGGCTGTTTTGGGATTGCCTTGGGAGTGGGTTGCCACGTCCTTCTCCCATTTTGCGGTGCTGGGAATTGAACTTGGGACCTTAGAGACTGCAGAGCAGCACTCTACCAACTGAGCTAAATCCCAGCCCCAAAGTTAACTTTAGTTATGCTTTTAATCTTTTAGCCTTTATGTTTTTGTCTTTATTATATCTGCTCTAGATCACTTCTTCTGTTCTCCAACTGTGAAAAAAGAATAGAACATGCTTTTTATAGAGATTGATCACTAGTTATAAAAACAAATCCAATACAATTAAGTGCATATGAATGACACTAAAAGATGGCAACAAATGGTTGTATAAAAATTATTTTAGCACACATATTATATAATGTCACATAAGCTAGTCAATCTTCTTTTTTGGACATTAATTTTCAGTTAGTCATTGGTTTACCTCTTATTTCCCACCATAATAGTGGAAATTAATGGATAAAAGTGCTCTCTTCAAAGACAAATTATGATTCACTGATCTACTTCAATAAGTACAAATTCCCTCAGCACCCATGAAAAAGTTTAGAGCAGCAAAATTTGCTAATTAACTTAAATCGTATCTCATTTCTTAGAACATAAAACTTTCATTTATTTTATCTGTAAACTCTTTGCAATTACAGTAATTTTGGAGTGTTTGGTATTGTGTGATACATATTTTGGCGCTGTAGCTGTTCTGGATTTCTTCCATGGTACTTATTTTTGTGGTTCAGTGAGCAAACCTAAGAGTTCTCCAGGAGGACTTGTACTTAAAACAGTAAGGAGTGTACTGCCTGAGAGTCAATCTTTTCCCTTAATAAGGATGTCCAGTCAGAAAAGCCCTTTTGTTTCTGAACCCAGAAGTGGTTTTAAAGAAAGTTACCACCCAAATGGTAAAACACAACTCAAGTTTTTGCAAAGTTCTACAGTGTCACAATCTAACACGTTTAGCAAATGTTTGTAGGAAGTTCTTAAGTATGATGATGCAATAGATAATTGTGTTCTCTACATTTTACCTCTTCAGCTCAGAACAATGTCATGAAATTCCATGTCTGAGAACAAGTTAATAATGACACATTTTGTATTATTGAATCTTCAATCCTACCAAATGAAATAGATTTTAGTAGTTTTCAACTGTAGATGAGAAACTTGAGTTTAGTTAGCTAATATTCCCAGTGTCTCATAAATGGTAAATGGTAAGGACTGGGTCTGGAGTTCAAACTCATGTCTGTCTAATCCTCAAGTCTTATAAATAATCAAATATTCTAATAAATTCTAATAAATATTAGAAAAATTAAGTATTAGAAAATTAAGAAATTAGAAAAATTCTAATAAAAATTGTAATAAATTCTAATAAATAAAATATTCTAATAAATTCAGTTAATCAGTAATATTTATTAAGGGACTAATAGTGTGAGAGGTACCAACTGGCATTGGAGTAAGTAAAATCATTGTAATGGTGAATTTCACTTCTAGACATGGTGAATCTAGCTAGCACTCTTTACACTTCTTAGTTTTGCAGTTACTGTTATCATAAACTCATTGTCCCAGGTATTTTGTTAGCTGTCCTCAGGACACCTTCATATAGGACTTTTTGTGAAGCATTTTAGGGAAATATTTCTTCATAAATAAAAAGTAAAATTATATTAACAAATAAAGTTATAGTATATAGATATTAAAAGCAATATGTTGTAATAATATTTTATATTTTGATTTTGATTTTAATGATTTCAAATATCTACACATGTATTTTCACTTATTGAATTGGTTATTTTAATATTTTCATACATGACTTGAGTGATGATATCATTCATATTAGTGGTTTTTAAGTTATCTTCTATGATTTTTAGATATTATAATTATTTACTAGTGGAGCTTAGAGTGAGTATGCCTTCTGTTGTTACGTGCTTACAAATCGAATCCAACTCATAGCAACCTGGCATACAACAAGATCCTGAGTACAACAGAATGAAACACTGTCAACACTCTGCTATACTGGGCACTATTGTCAGTGCTTCTTTGCTCTTCATAGGGTTGTCAAGGCAGATTGTTTCAGAAGAGGGCTGTCAGGTCCTTCTCTCTAGCCTGTAGCACCTGGTATCCAAGCAGTCTCTCATACAAGGACTACCTGGCTGACTCTGCTTAGTTTTCAAGATCAGGCAGGATGGGATGCTAGGGTGTTACTGTTGCTGATTTGTGTTTTCAGTTAGATTCTGCTTATTCCAGCCTACAATCTGTTGCCCACTTTGGAACGTCAGTTCTGAATAAACAAAGGGGAACATTGTCCCAGCCTCACTGACAAATAGGTCTGGGAAAATGCAGCTGACTTCATTCCCAGTGTTGTAGTTTGTGTTGTCATCTATCCTGCACAGTTTCTGGTCAACTGACTTTACTAGCTTTTATTTCTCCCAAGTTCTTGGAAAACAAATTTTTATTTCTTTCATTGGGCACTTGAAGCGAGGTTCATGTGGGATATACCCATTCTCAGCTCTGGTGCACTTGAGTTCTGACTATCTCCCTCTCTCTCCCTCCTGCTTCCAATCAATTCCTTTCAATTTGAAGATTTTTGTCTTAAAACTTTGACTTGTTTTGAAACAGTTTCCTTTGTAAAATATCTGCTTGGGACCACTACCACCTAGAAGATGGAACTCTGTGGCCCCCATTATATTTTCCTCTATATCCACCCCACAGATGCCCCAGTCTGGTTCTTCATCAGTCTTTTCTATTTAATTTGACCAAGCCAGTTATGGTCACTTCTTGGGAATTACATTATTTGTTATCTGTTAAGGTATAGATCAAGGAATTATTTAACAGATAGATAAAATTTTACTAAACTAACTTACTGATTGCTAAAAAGAAGGTAGAATATAGTGTGATTCATCCTATTTACTTAATTACCTCAAATGTCTTCTGATTGGGCATTAGGAAGGCAAATCAGAAAAAAAAAAGTTTGGTAATAGCTGAAAAGTAAAGGGAACACTTTTCTGTTCATCTGCCAATTAGGTAACATTCTAATTTGAGAAATAAGTCTTAATTACCTAATTAACTGTTTCTATCCTAACAAAGCGTAGGTACAGAACAAATTGGAAATGCTTAACTGAGCAGAAATACAGAAAAGTAGACTCAAATGTCCCTTAGTATTTCTGGGTATCTGTTTCTTCATCTATAAAATGAATAAGTTGGATAAATTCATCTGTAAAATATAATACATTCAATATATTTAATAACATAATCAATATCCTGATGAAAGGAATCCTAAAATCTGGGCTCTCAGAGGGAGATCACTGTAAGGCCTTATGTTTACCTAAGAGAAAGTAACTGAATGCATTTGTATAGATCAGTATTAGTCAACTGGCAAATTTATCTCTGTCTGTATGAAAATATCTATCTCTCTATGCCTGTATCTGTATTTCCACTGAGCAGTAGGCTTTATGCTTATTTCTGAAAATTTTCCATTGGGAAATATTAGCTTGCAACCTACTATGAAAGACACTAAATATATAGAAGAAATCTCTAATATTGTTATGCATATTGGGGGATGGAAGAAGCATGGGATATTTAATACTTAATCTAGAGGAACTGTCTGAGGAAGTATACTGCCATGGGGATACCACAAAGTACCAGTCCAGCAAAGAAAGATTAAGATCATTTCTGGCTAAAAAGATGAGGAGGTTAACATGAAAATGTAGTTGAATTTCCGCTGAGATTGATGCGAAGAAATTCCAGAAGGAGCTAAGGTATTAAGAAAAGGCCCAGAGGCTAAAAAGGCAAAGGATATATTCAAAGGAGGGTAAATAGTTCAGTTTGGGTAGGGGGAAAAAAAAAGAATAATTAATAGCAGAATATGAACCTGAATGCAGGATCATTTGAAAGGAATGTTAATTTTTAGTTTAATTTGGTTGCCATTGGGAATTAATGGTAAAATTTTGATGACTCTAAAACTGGCTAGCAATAGAGATATATTAGAAGAAAGGCTGTGCAGAGGGGTGAAAAGATCTCTTTATAAGCTATTGTTACAGTTGAGTCAAAAGTCAAACTGTATCTTGGAAGAGGCAGGGTAATCATTTAGATCAAGTGACTAATTGCACGAGAGCAGATAGGGAAAAATGATTCTGAAGTGGCTATTTGAATAGCATACCTTTAAATGAAATAGAAAGCAAAGGCAATTCTACAGCAATGACAAACATATTGCTGAATATGCAAGACTAGATTTAGAGAGATTTTTTCTGAAAATAGACTCTACTGAATATTCTGTTTGTATTTAGTTTATAGTGTTCTGTGAGATAAGGATAATTTCATATCAAATGAGGAAACTGAAACTCAGGTATCCTAGCCTAATTCAACTCACACAGGTAGTGAGTGCAGCCCAAACACATCCTTTTTGAAGAATGAAGAATAGTATGGACTTCTTTCTTGGAGTTTTTGGAAGAGAAAGAGAGAAACTGAGTGAATAATAGATGAAAGATTTCCTTGTGGATATGTTTGTCTTTGGACATGTTGTCAGGAGGGACTAATCCCCGGAGAAGGACATCATGTTTGGGAGAGTGGCAGGTCAATGAAAAAAAGGAAGAACCTCATGTAGATGGATTGACACAGTGTCTGCAACAATTGTATTACATACAAAAAAATATTGTGTGCCTGGCAGAATCAGGGAGTGTTTTGTTCTGCTGTACATAAGATTACAATGAGTTGGAACTGACTTGATGGTACCTAACAACAACAACAACAACGTGTTTGTCTCCTAAAAGAGACATGATGCTAAGTGAAATAAAGTTTTTTGCTGCCTATATCCTAAGGGTTGGGATAAGAGCAATAAGAAATAGCAGCAGTGATGCAGAAGAATGCTGGACTTGATTGGGTGTCAGAAAAATGAAAATTTCCTTTAGAGATGGAAAGAAGGCGATGTGATGAGAAATCTGACAGGGCTCATACAGGGCATTCTAGCAGATGGTTACACATGCAGAGGGGCTTCGTGGTAAGACCTAAATACAAATTAGTATAGGAAAGGAGAAATATCATTCTTAATTTGATACAGGAGGGAAGTTAAAGGGAGAAAGTTATTCCGTATGTGTCAAGAAACTGGGATGCTTTGGAGATAATTAGAAAATGTAGAGATTTTATGAATTAATGAGTTGAACATATGAATTTCTGAGAAAAGTCAGAAGACTACATAAGGATAAATAGTGTGACTGTATATGGTGATACCAACCATTAACTTTCATCGCTTTATAAAACAATGATGTAAGCCCAGGAAGCCACATCTACTCAATGAACATGCCATATGTAAAGTAGTATTAAGTTAAAATTGCTATATGCAGGACAAAATTAGTTTCACTTTGCAAAGCATAAGACGTTATTTTCTGAGGGCCAGTTAAGCCTCATTTTTTTTCAATTTCTTCCACCAGAATCTTTTCCTGCTTAATAGACGGAAGTTTTTTCTGAACTGCCAGACTAGTTAGTCTCCCTTGCTGAGCCACATATATCTTTACTTCTCTTAATTAACACCAAAAAATAGAATAAACAAAAATGACCAATTTAATTATCTATAATACTATGACTTTCATGAAATGTGGGCTTCATTCATCATGAAATGGCAATTGTATGTATAAAACTACTTAAGAACAAAGAAACATGAGGCTTACCAAATTGATGAAACAATTATGTTATGATGGTTGAGAAAGGATATGAGATGAATGGATCTTTGAATTATCTTTTCGATTTAGAAACAGAAAGCATATGGAATAAAGAATTATAAGCACAGTACAAGTGGAAGAGTTATGTTCCTGAAAATACAATTTGACTGAAAGATTTATATGAGTAAAACGTATATTGCTGGAAAAATATATTGGCATTAGTTTGCACTGGATAATAGTATTTCTAAATTGAATACAATATTTTTATTAGTAGTAATTTATTTATACATGTTAGTGGGGCATAGGGTAATAAGTTATAGTTGCATATATCCATTATGCAACTATAAAATCAGTATTGCTTATACTTCTAACTCCTTAAATATTTTACACAACACAGTAAAAAAATAAACAACCAAGATAAACAAAATAGAATTTTAATTAGATGTAGTAACAGTCATATGAAACCATGGGTTACACCCTGATTTTTTTCCTTTCCTTTTCCTTCTTTCTATTTTGTATTTTCATAGAGTTGTAGCCTGTATTTTGCACTTTTCCCTTCTTTAACCCCTCAATGTTGTTCCCCTCACCCACTCCAACCCACTAGAGCTCTCACCCCTCATATGAACACAATAATTTTTAAACAATGTTTGATGTATTTCCAGGAGATTAAACGAATACTTAGAAATGAGAAAAGAATAAAGAATAGATGAAAGTAGCCTACAGCTGTACCACCTTGGCATCTGACCTTGTCAGATCTCAGAAGCTAAGCAGGGTCAAGCTTGGTTAGTACTTGTATGGGAGGCCAACTGGACACAGCAGGTGCTGTAGGCTTAGGAGAAGGGCCTGGCAACCCACTCACAATAAACAATCAGCCATTGAAAACCCTATGAATAGCAGAGAAGTACTAACAGTACTGTGGGGCTGGGATTTAGCTCACTTGGTAGAGTGCTGGTCTGCAGTCTCTGAGGCTCTGTGTCTGATTCCCACCATGGCAAAAATGGGAGAAGGATGTGACAATCCACTCCCAAGGCAATCCTGAAACATTCAGCTATTGAAAAGCCTATGAGGTTTGCTGTGAGTCCAACCTGACTCCATGGCACCTAACAACAACTAGGGAAAGAGATAATATCATTGTGGTTTTGATTTACATTTTGCAGAAGTCCATAAGTCCTTTTCAGCAGGATGGATAGAAGTCAGATTAAAAGAAAGTGTTGTTTGTTTGACTGCTTGTTGTAGGGGAATGATAGGCAAAACTTAAATTTACTTGCACAAAGCAGTAATAGCAGCCAGGATAGCAGATAAACTAAAGGCACAAAACTTGATGGAAATTTGAGAGGCATCCTGTAGGAGGAAGTCAAGAGCATAGGAAGATAAGGAGGTTTTTGGTTAAAGAAAGGGCGTCCAACCCATAGCAACAGCTACTAATGTGCCCTGACAATTTTTTTTCTTTTTTTCAGTACTAGAGGTTGAACCCAAGGCCTTGTGCTTGTATACTTTGCAAATGCTGCACCACTGAGCTGCACCCCCAGTCCTTTTTTTTTTTTTTTTTTTCCGTACTTTTTGAAACAGGGTCTTGCTAAATTACACAGACAGACTCTGGTCTCCAGCTTGAGATCATCCTGCCTCTGCCTCCCAAATTGCTGGTATTACAGGTATGCACCACCATGCCTGGCAGACAAAATTTTTGGACATCATGTGTTTTTTAGTGTTTATCTTCTTCATACCCCATGTTGTTGTTGTTGTTAGGTGCCGTCGAGTCGGTATCCAACTCATAGCGACCCTCTGTACAACAGGAGAAACACTATTGTCAGTACTTCTCTGCTGTGCATTGGGTTTTCAATGGCAGGTTGATTTTTGGGAGGGGGTTGCCAGGTCCTTCTCCCAAGGCTACAGCATCTGGTGTTCCCAGGCGGTCTCCCATCCAGGTACTAACCAGGCCTGACCCTGCTTAGCTTCCGAGATCTGACGGGATCGGATGCCACAGGGCTACAGCTGCAGGCTTATACCCCATACACAGTTCCAATTTTGAAGTTCCAAAGTGATACTGCACATGTTTACAGAATGTCTAATGCTTGTTTAAATCACAATGTGATGGTACCACAGGTATCAAATTCTAACCATGAGTCAGGTTAGAACCATTACCTGCCACCCAGTCAGTTGAGAATAATTGGGGTGAATTTGAAATTATTCAAAGTTGCTCAAAACCACTTACCAGTGCATCAGAGACTACCTGAGTTTTCAGGAACTTGAAGAGCAAAACTGAGCAATTGCTGATAATATTTTTAAAAAATTAATTCAACTCAGTTCTGTTGTTAGGTTCTGTCAAGGTGTATCTGGGTCATAGAAACCCTCATTGGGTTTTCAATGGCTGTTTCAGGACTGCCATATCCTTCTCCTATTTTTGTGGTGCTCAGGATCAAACAAATGCAGGTCCTCAAGAAAGTGCAGAGATGCTCTGTATCTATTGAGCAACCTCAGCCCCAAAACACTCCCCAAAAGTGTGCCATGCCTGGCACTCTGTCAGTGCTTCTCTGATATTCATAGAGTTTTCAATGGCTGATTGTTTCAGCAGTGGGCTACCATGTCGTGCTCTCATTTTTGTGATGCTGGTGATCAAACCCAGGGCCTCACAGAGCATAAGAGTAGCACCCTATCAACTGAATTAAACTCCAGCCTCAACCCAGTTCTAGACCCTGTGAATTTACCATTGCAAAAGTTAATTGAGAAATCACTGAAAATTGCAACCACTTTCATCAGAGCAGACACTGATAGATTAATTTCACAAAAACCAGTCAAATTTCCTACTTGTTTTATATTGTTCTCATTTCTCTAAACTTTATAATAAAAATATAAAAAATTTTATTATGTATATACACTAATTATGTAATTTATACTTGGCCCAAGACAATTCCTTTTTACTCAGTGTGGCCCAGGAAACCACAATGTTGGACATTCCTGGGTTAAGGGAATATGAGAGATTACAGTATAACTAAAATTTACCAGAGGTAGAATTCAAGATCTAGAGTTTGGTAATCAGAGTAGTTAGAGAGATGTAATAGAACTGAAAGCTCCTAGTGCAGAAGAGGTTAATTAATTATGAAATACAGCTGGTGAATAGCTCATGATTATAGCTATTTTTTGTTACTCGCCATTACGGCAGGAATGATCAATGGATTGTGAACAAAATTGTTGAAAACAGGTGGCACAAATGACTGGATTTCACAGACCAGAACAGGATGGGTTATTAAAAGGAGTTTTCAGAAAAATAGGCTGAAAGTTGGCAACAGTTATTTGAGAAAGTGTGGACCTGACAAAAGGGGTGCTGGACAAATGAGGACCTTCTCTTTTAGAGAGATGTGAAGAAGGCAATGCTACCAGAAATATTTCAGAAAGTGGACAGAGAATTCTAGCAGACGGTTTTTCACATGGAGGGATTCTTGGCAACACAAAATGAGAAAATTTTGAAAGCTATAAACCGTTTACTTTTTTAAAAAGAGCATATTCAAAAACATTTTGGTAACAATAATGAGAGGCTCATGGATGTTCTCATACATTGAATTCAGGTAACACTGAACACTCTAGAAAGAATTACTGGAAGATCAGCAAGTGGAAAGCTTGACTGATTAGACAACTGCAAGACAAATACAAGTTTAAATATAAGAGGCTTAGTAAGATCTCCCTCCTCTTCTTTTTCTCAGACCATTTACTTTAGACAACTTTCTCTTCTCTTTATAAATGTATATACATTTTTTAAACAACAGAGGGAGCTTCTGTCAGCTTTATGACCAAGGGAATATTTTTCTCAAACACTTGCAAGCTGTCTCTTTGAAATGTAAACATCAAGAATAGTCCTGCTAATGGTCATTTTCCATGGGAAAAGAGGAACCTGAGTTCTACAGGTGCCTTGCTCCAAGTTGCAGAAATACTCTCTGACATAAGGTATGATGAAGTCAATTGTTGTTTTTGTTGGGTGCCGTGGAATGGAGTGATATCCAACTCATAGTGACCCTCGTAGGATTTTCGATGGCTGATTATCTTCAGGATTGTTTTGGGAGTGGACTGTCATATACCCTTCTCCCATTTTTGCTGTGATGGGGATCAAACCCTGGGTCTCAGAACGTGTGGAGCAGCACTCTACCAACTGAGCTCCCGACTACCAAGTATTAGAATGAACGATGTTCCAAAAATGGTGCTATCTTATTTAAGGACTAGTTATTGTTTGCCTTGAAAACTTGTATGTATTGAGTTGGATCTACTTGACTGTATAAAGGGTGGTTTCTTTGGTTTTTGTATTTTTAAAAAGTGTGCTCTTTTAGTGGATTACCTGTGATTCACATTGCATTCTGGTTTAATGTCCATTCCATGATAAAAGCATTTCTTCTTTCTATGGTCTTTGTCTATGATTATAGAATTGGGAGAAAATTTCATTTTTCATTGTAGTTCTCCCATAATTTGCGGTAGGGATTTAGCATAGAAGGGCTTTGACATAACTAACATAAGTCAAATCTCTAATTATAATTTAGGGCAAAGTTGTCATCTAGGTTTCTTTTCAGCATTTGCAGCCCCAGGAATTCAATTTAAACATAAGCATGAATGATTGTGGGCTGGGATTTAGCTCAGTTGGTAGAGCATTGCTCTGCAGTCTCTGTGGTCCTGGGTGCAATTCTTAGCACCACAAAACTGGAAGAAGGACGTGGCAATCCACTCCCAAGGCAATCTCAAAACAATCAACCATTGAAAACCCTATAAGGGTTGCTCTGAGTCCGACTCGACTTGAGGGCACCTAACAACAACAACAGCAATGAGTGGTTGTATAAGGTGACTCTGAAGTCCTGAAGAAGCTAAGATTTTCTCATGGAATAGGAAAGCCTAATTCAATTAACTTTTCTTATTCATTTATCAACATATTATATACAAAATCTATTCACTATTACTTTTGTTTCAATACATGTTATCTTGCCTGCAGCTATAGCCCTATGGCATCCGATCCCACCAGATCTTGGAAGCTAAGCAGGGTTGGGCCTGGTTAGTACCTGGATGGGAGCTGACTGGGAACACCAGAAGCTGTAGGCTTGGGAGAAGGACCCGGCAACCCCCTCCCAAAAATCAATCTGCCATTGAAAACCCTATGAACAGCAGAGAAGCACTGACAATAGTGTTTCCCCTGTTGTACAGAGGGTCGCTATGAGTCGGATACCAACTCGACAGCACCTAACAACAACAACAACATGTTATCTTGATGTACTAATATTTTAGGCCTGCTTTATATCAAGGATAATACATATGTTATTATTTTCCTGGGTGTGAGCCTATCATAAAAAATGTCATTGCTGTAGTGAGGTGCCATTGAGTTGGGTCCAACTCATAGTGACCCTATGCACAATAGAATGAAGCACTACTAGACACTGTGCCATGCCAATCACTATGTCAGTGCTTCTCTGCTTTTCATAGGGTTTTCAATGGCTGATTGGGAGTGGGCTACCTTGACCTTCTCCCAAGCCTACAGTACCTGATGTTCCCAGGCAGTCTCCTAGCCAAGTACTAACCAGGCCTGACCCTGCTTAGCCTCTGAGATCTGAGGGGATTGAATGCGAGGGTGGTATGGCTGCAGGCCAATTTCTATTAGCATGCATAAAATTATTTAGCACTTTCCCTTTTATCCAGAATCATAGTTTCTGTTTATTCTTCCTCCTGGGTTCTGCCAACGTCAGCAACAATCCTGGACAAGGTAAGCATTATGGAAAACCTCTTGTTAAATACAGTGTTGTAAGTGTTACTACCATCCTGCCCAGTAAACCACTATTTAATCTTCATTTGTTACTGGGCTGACAGCCCTAAACAAAGAGCTCCTGCTTTACTAGGTAGCTTTAAAAACTCATCTTTATTGACTACTTTTGATACTGTATAGTAGTATATCCCCCAGACAAACTACTGGAGATGCAGAATAGGAAATGTTTGCCACCAGAGCAATGAACATAATAAATGAAATGTGGACAGCCTCAAGATTTTGGATTAGATCTTTACTCTTTCAAAAAGATTTCTTGTTCATTTTCAACCTCTGGTCCCAAAAGGCAAAGAAACAATGACCTCTTAACAGTATTTTTGAGTTGACCTTTCTGTCTTCAGTGTCTGAATAGAAAACTGTAATCCCTTGGAGCTAGAATCAAAGAAACCTGGGGAGGGGGCGACAGAGGCCCCAGGCAGATCAGGATGTGGACCATTATTTCCAGAAAGAATATAAACAGAAGCTTCAGAAATAACGTAAAGTCAGGCATCATGAACTATTCATCACATCTGAATTAATGAGATCATTATAACTGGCATTCAGCATGTGTTAATAACATCTAATACATAGATGCTTTCTTTTTAACTATTGAATGAATAATGCTCCATGGTTAAGTTTTCTTAATGGCTCTTTATTATCAATTCTTTTGGCAAGAAAAGCTGGTTAAATATATGACATTTATTTTATGTTAGTAGCATGGAAATGTATGTATGAAATCAAGGTAGATTTTTATACTGCAACTCTAATGATTTCTCATGAGAAGTAAAATAGAGTACAGTCTAAAGAAAGGGGGAACAGGTAAGAAGAAAGGGTAAAGAGAGAAAGGAAAGGAAGCATCACATATTTTTACTTAATGCAAAGTTGAGATGTATATAGATAGATATACACACAAACAAGACATTCAAACAGAAGGGTGATCATGGGTGAGGAGGGAGCAGTTGGGAGAGGGGTCATGAGAGGGTAACCAGAGAGGAGAAACTGAGTAATGTACAATGAAATGTGTGTATGGGAATGTCATAATGAGATCTATTAAATTGTACACTAAAAATTACTAATAAAATAAGATTACTAGGGGAGAATCCACACAATTTTTTAAAAAGTGAATGGTTATAAAGAGTGACTCTCCAGCAGAAGCATCAAATGGCAACTTATTAGCAATGGGAGAGAAAGTGCAGGCACTAAGGATATTTTTGCTGATTTATAAAACAAGGAAAATCTTATTATTCTCAAAGAGTTCATCATTTCATGAAAACTTTTACAAGCTAAAAATTGATGGTGTAGTATTTTCATTCTGTGAGCAAGAAATTATATTCTGTAAGAAGAGCAGAAAGAAGCCTTTCTTTTGTCCTACTTTCACCTATGACTCTCCCTAAAGGTACATTCCCTGTACTTTCTAGTGTAATGCTATTTCCTTTGGCATTCAGCCTTAAGGAAATTTCTATATGGGCAATAATATTGTTGTTTCCCATTCTCTAACATGTTCCTGAGCCTCCTAATCTAGAATCCTATTAATCATAAACCTCAATTTGCTGCTGACATAAAAGGGAACTGCCTGTGAAGAAAAGCTCACCGTGAGATGACAATCAACCAAATCAAGAGAAGGGATGGCTAATGGTTTTGCAAACACAGTGTATATAGCTGATGTAGGTTGGAGTTAGCATGATAATATAAAATAATGAAATATATTCAGTTGGAAAAAGAATTAAACATTGTATTCTACTTCTCTGCTCATATTATAAAATATGTCATATCTATTTTTGAAAACTGCAGCTGAATGCTCTGGACCGTCATATTGCTCTGGTGAGAATACTCCCACTTTTTCCTCTTATCATTCCTGTTACCATAATGTCTTCAGGTCCTCCAGGTTTTTCACAAGTATCTTTTGGGTGCATTAGTTGAATTTTCACACTCCTGCATTCCAATACTTCCAACTCTGTGTTTCACTTTTTTCAATAGAAAATAACTACAACATTAGCATTTCCATATTATAAGGAACTGGCCTGTTTTCCCCATTTCTCTTTTCTGTCAAAATTTTGTGCATGATTCCTTTTGACTTCTTTTTCCAGATCTTATTTTCATGAAGCAGTCATAAAGACACATATATGATTTTCAATAAGAACCCCCTTTCAAAGCCCCACAGTAAAATGAATCACATGATTAGAAAACCTTTACATCCTGTCCACCTGCAGTGACTGTCTTTATGTGTTGTTATGGTTGCTATTGAGTGTCATCAAGTCATGTCCAACTCATAGTGACCCTCATAAGATTTTCAATGGCTGATTGTTTCAGGAGTGGGCTGCCACATCCTTCTCCCATTTTTTCAGTGCTAGGGATTAAACTCCAGTCCTCAGAGTGCAGAGTGGCACTCTACCAACTGAGCTAAACCCCAGCACCGTGCTAACATGGACATGTGGATCTGTGCTTCTGCTCAGTACTGCAGTTATGATCATTACCATCCATAATCTCTCTTTCTATTGTTTCCTCAAATTTTTTATTATTATGCCTTTCTGTACTTGATAGATGAGTAAGTAAAAGAAAGAAATGTTGGAATTTGATCAATGATGTTCCAAAGTAGGTGAACATGGTAATTACCTGCGGAGAATTTTGAACAGTGTTGTGGATTCCCTTTTAATAGATAGGACTCAGGAGCTGGCGTTTGAACAAGTGCTTCATGTAGTTCAGGTGTAGGTGGTAACAAAATCTACATTTTGGGACTTGTATCCAATACATAATTCGTTGAACCATGGATAGTATGTTGTCCATGTTTGTTGTCATAGTTCACTTTTCTAATTCTTCTGTTACAATTCAAAATTAGCTTCCAATCAAGAAAATTATTTTCAGAAGTGTGTTTTAAAATGAGAACATATATACATTATTTCTTAAGGCAGTTTTCTTTCATGGAAGGAAAAATAAGAAAATCAATATCCTTGTAGTTAAAATCTTCTTTTTTTGAAATTGGAGTTTTTAATGCTTGAATTTCTTTCCATTTTAATCTTCAATTCTGCCCATGATTTAATTAATTTACTGTACTAATATAAGAAGAACCAGTTGATGTTATCCTGAAAGTCAGTATTAATACCAATTTGCATCCAAATGGACATTCAGCAAAGAGGTTAATTATAGCTTACATATTTTTAAAAATATTTATTAATGCTATAAGAAAAAATATAATTTAAATCTAACTTTAATCTGATGTAGTATTTCTTTTTTAAAAACCTGTGTGTAAGCCTGTTTATAAGAATATCAACTCATTTGAACAGTCATGTCACCCTCATATTGGAAGTTCTCAGCTTCTTTAATGAGATGTACATATATGTAGTCTGTGATATACTTAATTATTTCTAACTTTGTTGATAGGTAAATTATTTGGATGGAATTATTCAATTTTTTTCTCTCTGTTTTCCTTAGTATTAAGTGATTTCCCAAGAGGTGACACAAAAATTTCTTATATTAATATGAGCAATTTTGTTACCTGGGTAAGTTATTATTAAAATTTGGACAAGTTATAGGAACAATTTTTATAAAGTTGAATACAAATGCTCTGAAGAGATTAAATGTCCAACAGTATGGAGGTAAGCACAATTAAATTGGATACAAGACAGCATTTTTAAAATTTGTGTGGAGCAACCATATTTCATAAGAAAGTATGCTGAACTATATACTTTGGAGTGAATAGTAAGTTCAAGTAGTGCCTTAAGAGGTGTTCATTTTGTTGATGTTAGACTGGATTATGTTATCCCAAGGCAAATCAGCAGGCCTGTCTAATGCCATTAGTGCATTCTCGACATGATTTAAATAAAAGCCTAGCCCATTAGCAGGGCATGAATAGTTCTGACTGAACAGTGCTGGTCTTGATGAAAACCTTGAAGTAATAAACCAAAGAAATAAGGCCATAGAGTGGATTTTTCAAAGTTTGGTTTTTCCTTTATGTTTTCTAAGAGATAGTTAAAGAGGAAACTGAATATTTGCAACAAAACTTATCATAAAAGCAAATTCAATTTGGAGTCTGGATTAAAATTCAAGGTTCTTCAATAAGAGGTCTTGCTATTAGAAGGGAGAATCAAACACAAAGCTGTGTGTGTGTGTGAGTGAATGTGAGAATGAGTGTATGTGAGTGTATAGGTGTTTGTGAGTGTGTTGGTGTGCTTGTGTGTGTACATCTTTGCACATGTACAAGTACATGTGTATTTATGAAGTACCTAATAAAAGTGCTAATCGAAAGTTAAACTAGCTGGACTTAGAGCAGTTAGAATTACTGGTTCTCTTGTTATCTACCCAGTGGAAAGCACCCTGAACACTGTGGAGGAGGAAAACTAATGAACAAGAGGAGAATCACAACAGCAAATGAGAGCAATGAGATAGAGATGCTATCTCCAGAATCCGAATGGTTACTCAGAAGGGCTTTCCCACATAGAGTGAGACACTCTTTGGACTAATATGTCAGTTTCTGTTTTCTGTCTTTGCATAATAAAAATATTGTTTGCTATTTAATTCACAGGCCATTACTAAGATGCTGTGGACTTATTCAAATAGACCAAATTCTTAATAGTCTATGAATTATTATATTGATTTGATCATTTATAATTTTAAAAGTCAAGTTAGGGAGAATGGCATGGAATCACAGCAAGGATGTGTATTCTTGATGTAACATTGAGTTCTGATGTTGACTGTATTCATTTTCATTTTAGAGCTACCTTCCTGGGAAACCTGGTTGGCTTTGCCATCTCTTTCCCTACACAAGGCTTATGACCAAAAATATTACTTGCATGCTGCCTCTTGTCTTCTTATGTATCAATCTGCTTTTATTAAGAAGCTCTTTATTTGAACTGAATATGATGCAACTGATAAGACTATTGATTACATATGTCAATATGTTTATTTTTATCAGGAAAAATATTTTATCACTTGTATTTATGTTTCCAGTCTCATCCTGTTAGAGAAGGAGCATATACAATCCACTGCTATCTCTCCAGCCCTTACCACAGCATCTAGAAAGTCATATTAGCTAATAACTATTTTGCTCTTGTTGTTAGGTACCACTGAGTGGGTGTCTGACTCATAGTGACCGTATGTATAACAGGTGAAACAATACTATTAGTGATTCTCTGTTATTCATAGGGTTTTCAGTGGCTGATTTTTTTCTTGGGGGGAGTTGGTTTCTGTGACCTTCTCCCAAGCCTATAGCACCTGGTATTCCCAGGTGGTCTCCCAGTACTAACCAGCCCATTCCTGCTTACTTCCAAGATCTGATGGGATTCGATGCCACAGTGGTACGGCTACAGGCAATAAGTATTTAATTCCTTTAAAATATGTTCTTTTTTGGAAATCAAACTTTCATTTATAGGCCTTTGCATAGTAAGTTAATTAGCTAACTGTGCAGATCAATTTCAGATTGCTGGGGTTTGAATCCAAATACCACTTGGTATGTATCGTTAGGCAAATTGTTTTACTCCTCTAAACCGGATTTTTCTCTCATCTGTAGAATAAGAAGTATATACTTCATAGAATGGTTTCTGAGGAGCTTTGCAAAATACCTGGCCCAGAAGAATGCTCACTATTACTTAGCAACTAATATCATTTAAGGTGAATTATTTTACAGATGATAAATCCCATTTGTTCTATGTTGATTTTCCCTTGTTTAATTCTTAGTGAGTAACCTCAAATTTCTTGGACAACTTTCTCTCCTTCTTCACTCCTGCTACCATAAAGAACCACTTAAAAAATATAAATCAACTGACTTGTTTGGAAATATTAGTCAAAATGAATTGGTTGTAAATCTTCAACAAAAGCTGTCTGAAATCAAGACAGGTTAGTATTAAGTGGTAAAATGCTGAGACATAATTCATTTTAACAAATACTTATTAAGACCCAACTAAGTACTCACCAGTATGCTTAAAACAGAAGAAAATTACATTTATTGATTGCCTACTCTAAGCTCCCTTGTGCTGGACACAAAATATATCATGTTATTTAAGTCCTCATAATTATTCTGTAGAGTAGGGATTCTTATTTATGAAACAATCCCAAGTCCATCCATGCTTTTTCCATTAAATCTTACTGCTAGGCACTGTGGGATAGGTGTAACGAATGAAGGGAGGGTTTTAAACATAAATATTCATAGAATGGGAGTACTAGGAAAGTGGTTCCAACATTTAACTCTAGCTGTGGGACATTCTAGTAAAATGAAAGCTCAATATATAAAATAGACCAGTGAGTGCTGCTCTGGTTGAAGGAGGAGTAGTGACCTCAAAACTGCTTGATGTCTCCTTTCTCTTCTTCACTTCACCATGGAGCAGCCCATTATTACCCTTAATTTCTGGGGAATTAGGGATTATTTCCAAATAATCCTGCCTGGTTTATGGAAGCAGCATAGCCTAAGCTTAAGAGATGCTAAATTGTGGCTGCCCCACTTCCTGATTAATCATAGTTTTTTAGACAATTAGATATTGTGGTCAAGGCATTTTAATTCCATTCTGTGTCTAAGGCTTGTTCAGAGCAGAAAGTAGTCACCTTGGCTAAAGTTTCTTGGATGAAGCAGGCACAGAATTTACATACTGAGCACTTCCTGTTTGAATGAAGAAATGTGTTTGAAAAGTTTAATTTTATGTATTTTTAAACTATTCTATCATGTAACTGATTATATACTCCTGCAAAGGGAAAGAACTTGACTGTCTTGTGTGACCTCAAAAAAATGACAGTATCAGTGGGGGCTAATCAGAGGGGACTTGACACACTGACAAATTCTTCATGTATTTCAGGATAGAGGTGTTGACCTGCCTGGAAGGTTATTGGATATTGAACAAATTAAGCTGATACATTGAGTATGATGGGAAGCAATTTTCTCAGTGTTTTTCCATACAGAAATTGGAAAAGGATAAATAAACCTGGTGAAATTGCATTGTAATTGCAGGAAAAAGAATTTACATTATATATACATATTTACCCACATATACTGTCAACTATATGTTTGATATATTATTTATGCAATTCTTTATATATCTGACTTGGTATAAAAATTATTGAGGGTGTGTCTGGTGAGAGGATCTAGAAACAATGTTATTTATGACAATAATAATGAACAAACCTGACACTCAGATCTTGATTTCTAAGTTCATTTTCTCCACTAACAGGAATCAGTACTCTTTGAATAAATGATTAGAAATGGGAAAAATTGATAGTAATGGCTTATAAATTATTGCACACATTAGGAAAGCCTGGTCTATACTGATATGAATAAAAAATGATGCAGAAGAGAAAACTCTAACTTATGATGCAATGTTAACTAACAAACATAGAAAAGATACAGGAGTTAGAAAATCACCGCTTGGCAATCATATTGATAATTGTTTTAGGCAAGGACCATTAATAAATGCTAATTGTATTAGGTAAAAAAGTAATGAGAAAGATATTTACATAGTATCAATGAAGCCCCACAAAAGTTTACAAATGGTAGCACTTATTAGGTAATAAGAAAGATGAATTAAGTATACTTATGAATGCTCATGAATTAACATTACAGTGGAGAATCCTGGGAAATAGCATTTTAGCCCAATGACAAAAATTAACATTGTTACCAATGAGAAAAATCAACATGGTGTTTCTGCTGGTATGATGCTCTGAAAAGAACATAAGATCATTTGGTCAAGAATGGTTTTCCTTGCCAGCTCTATCTAAGGATAGCATCCATATTCAAGCCCTGCTTTTATAGAACCTTCTTAACACTATATTCTCTCAATCAGAGGAAATTTACCTTTCTCTGTTTCTGAAATCTTTGCTTGAAATGCAAACAAACAAACAATCAAAAAACTTGGCACGATATTCTGTATTTTCTCTTTCTGATTGGCCTGAATTCCAGCAGTAATGCATGCTGTTAAGAACAGAGTTGATGTGAGTTGACCTTTGTACCCCATGTAGCTCCTAAAATTATTTAGGTTGAAAGGATATAACTCTCTGGATCCACTTTAATGTGGTTAGAATTGATTGAATAATGGTACTTGCTAGCTTTCTGTGAAGTCACTATTGTTGCTAAGTCCTAAAGAAAATATACATAACAACACTCTGGAATTCTTGGGTCCTAGACAATTTATAAATGAAACTATTCCACATGCCAATTTTGATAGTGTTGCTTCTATAGACAAACATTATTCAGTAGACAGTCTGTGCATAGCACTAAGTTTATTTAAGCAGCCATGATTTAGGAGTGTGTAACACATAGTAAATATTAGTAAAAGTATATTGAATAGATGACTCAAGAGCAGCTTAGGGAAGTGCATAATGCTGAGAAATGTGCATGTTATGCACACACATATACACACACATGCACACACACGCACACACATCATCAAGGCTCCAAAATTTCTCTGTGTTGAGATTTTACATACCTTACTTCATAAGACTAGTGAAAGTGTCTATTAATTAATTCTCCAGAGTAAAACTAAGAAACCTAGACTAAAGAAATAATTTTCTTTTTTTTTAACTTTAATTGTTGATTTTCAGAATCATATAGCAATATAGGAAAATGTTCTTATCACCTAGCCTGTGGTAAGTAAGCATAGCTTCTTTTAATTTCTGTATGTACATGGAAACAGTTTTGCTTTTAGAAAGACTGAAATTAAATGTTAAGGTGTTCTATTATTTATACACTAATTTCATATTATTTCACAACTTGTATCTTTATTTTTAAAAAGATAACAAAGATATTTATTTTCAAAATCAAAGTTTAACTGCATTTTAGCCTCATTTTTTTTTGCCTAGAACTAAAAATTTGCCCTTTCCATCTTTCAATGATTGTGCCACTTGCTTAATTGTGTAAATAAAGTGTGTGATTTTGAAGCTATGTTAGAAAAGAACTCATTTCAGTTGAGATATATTGCTGAAAAAAAAAGAAAAACAAGAAAAATCCATAGGTCATTGTGTACAACAAAATAGTGAAACATTTGATTTACTGCATAACTCTCTCTGGATTATTTTACACAATGGAAAATGTATCATGGTGTCTGTTTAGCTCTCTTGATTATCTCATGTAATAAAAAGGGTACTTTTCTTTTGATACAAAACTGAAAAGCTATGGGTAAAACCCATCAAACAAAATAAGGTTTTATTTTTATTTACTCTGAATAGCATGATATTGAAAAATACTTTGCTTTTATAGAAGAGGTACTGCGGTAGCCTAGATCATAGTGACTAGTCACAATATCTTTTTGCTGTTCAGTAAAGGAAAAGTGAAGAAATATAATTGTGATTTGCTTGGGGTTCTATCTAAACTTTCAATCTCACAGCTAATATAAAGCATGTTTGTGGGGAACAATCTTTGATTGGAATGAGGTGCTTGGCATGATCATGGAAAGATGGATGGCCTAAAGAGTTCCTACTCTACCACTTTTCAGAAGAACACTAGGAGCATGCATATCTCTTTGTCTTTTGCTAAAACTTTAAAGAGATTTTCTTCTGGCAATGCATGCTGCTATTCTGTTGAAAATTTTTTTAACAAGATCACAGTGGGTATAGCATGCCTTAGAATTTATGCCTAGAGTCCTTGTACCTAGTATTCATTTTCCAGTTATGGAAAATAACTGTCAATGTAGAATATTAGGATGAATATTAGGATGGTGATCTGATAATCACCGTGACCCAAAGAGGAAATGCTGGCTCATCAAGTTTAGCTCTGTTGTTATTTATGGTATTTTGACACACAATTCAGTCAATCTTCTGCTAGACAAAGTGAGAACACAGTTTCACCATGAATATGCTTCATCATCCTATTTGTTATGCTTCTTCCTACTTTTTAATTCAACTTTTTCTCCTCGTCTCTTACTTTCTTAGTCATTCTATTTGTGAAACCTTGAATAGACGTCCTGTCACTTTGTGACTCATTTTCTATCTCTTTTTGACCGTTATCTCTTATCATGGCATACCTAAAGTCAAACCCCAGCAAACTGCTCAGAATATATAGGACAGATCTTATTTTTGGATATTTCTAATCTTAAATGCTCATAATTCTCTCTCTCTCGGAATTGTCTTTCCTTTGTTTTCCACATTTGGAAAACTCTGTTCATCCTTTAACCCAGAATTTTGATGTGTCCCTCAATGTCACCTTCTTTTCTCTGTCTAGAACTAATTTGTTGTATGTATATTTATTATTTTAATTATTAAATTATCATTCTTTCTATCTTTCTCCTCTTGTTTAGTTCTTCAGATCAGGGATAATGTACCATGTCTTACCCCCTGGTGCATTCTATGTGCAGTCCCTAAGTGTAGATACTCAGTAAATGTGAATGAATTGAAAAGTACAAAGCATTTCACTGTGTGACCTTCTCCTCTCCAGATTAGCAAGCCATATTAAGGATTTGTTTATATGATTTTATTTTCTTTCGTGTCCAATCTTATAAGGACCCATTATTTCCTTTTGTTTTTTCTTTATAAATTATATGAACTACAATAATAACATGAAATATTACTTGCATAGTAATATATCCCTAATGAAAAACTCAAATATTTTGCAGTGTGCACTATTGAAACAAATCTGAATACCAAAAACTAAGTTTAAAAGACACTCAACTTCTATAATTGCTAGTCCAAAACCTATTTGCAACCCATGTAAATACTGGATATAAAATAGTTGAGGAGTAAAGGATTTGAGCAACAACAGATGGGATGTTGTCTTACTAATGAAGTATTATAGCATCCATTTTTTATATATTTCATTCAGTATTAATCCAATTTCAAAACGTCTTTTCTTTCTTCCAAAAATTAATAAAAATATACCTCCCATTAACATAATATAGTTAGAACACTAAGGCAACTAGATAGAGAACATAGAAGATACAGAATAGAAAGGAGAAAAAAGACAGAAGCTACCAAAGTATAAAGAGAAGCAATCTCTGGGTAATAAGTAACTACTGGCTTCTAGTTTTTGGCAGATTATAAAAAGCTTCTTCTCCAAGTTACAACTGATTGAACAAATATTTAAACTAGACTTCATTCAGACTTAATGAACAAGGCTTAGTATTGCCTCAAGTAATAATAAGGGCCAGGTTTAAGTAATCAGTATCCTGTAGTAGAAAAAAGGAGCGTACTGCACATAGAAAAAGGTATCAAACAAGCAACTGGAAGAAAAATAAGGATCACCAGTAAGGTAATGTATTTAGTTCAAAGCTTTCACCAGTCCTAAACCCTGAACTGGAAATTTATATCAAAGTTACCTCTATATAGAATTCATAGTCTGCTAAGTATTTTTGTGCCTAGACTAACTGTGTAATATGAGTTCATGGTACCCTTAAGTTTGTTTGCTTTCCTAGTAGAAGAGTTCCTAGGTTAACTTCTATCCTAACAATTTTGGCTTGGTTTACATGCTTACTATAGAAAATAAAACAGTCATAATGGGAAAATGGAGAAAAACCAGACACCAAAGTTAAAACATGCAGTTTGAAACTTTAGATACAGGGGCAAATATGTTGACATGCTTTAATGTCCTCTGAAAGCATTATTGCATACAGCATTTGGATTTTATTAATATGCATCATACAAAACCTAAGGCACTAGCAAAGGGTCCATGTGGTTTAGAAAACACAGCCAAAATAGAAATTTTAAAATGGGATTATGTAACATTGTAAACAATGTGGTTAAAACAAAAGTAGACTTGGTGCTTAAATAGTCAAAACTTAAATATCTTTTAAATATAGTATTTATGGAAGCATTTTCTATTGAACATTATCTCATTAGAATAGAGTATGTGCTAAAAAAGTCTGATGGCTAAATGTTTAGGAAATGATGTTGGAATTGTCCTCAAATTGTTATAATTTGATTGGGGAATCTATGACAATAAACTTAATTCCTTATTCAAAAAAATCACTGTACATCTCACTCCCGTAAGAATGGCCAGGATCAAAAAGACTAAAGATTGAAAAGGCTGGTAAAGATGTGAAGAAGATGGAATATTGCACACTGTTGAGATGAATGTAAGTTAATATTGCCAGTAGGAACTTGTTTGGAACAAGCATATGATCCAACAATTCCATTCCCAGCTACATATCTAAAGGGAAAGAAATCAGTATGGAAAGGAAATATCTGTATTCTCATGTTTTTGCTGCACTATTAACAATAGCCAAGAAATGAAAACAGCCTACTTATCCATTAGCTAATGAATGAAGAAAGAAAACGTGATACACAAGCACTGCAATATTATTCAGTAATATAAAAGAATGAATTCATGTCATTTGTGAGTACCTGGGTGGAACTGGGGATCATGATATTAAGCAAAATAAACTAGGCACAGATACAAATGCCACATGATCTCACTCATGTGCAATATAAAAAACTCAATATCAGAAGGTGAAAGTAGAATGGTGGTTATTAGAGGTTGAGGAAAGTAGAAAAGTAGGGAAGAGCTTGATCAATGGGTGCTAAGTCACAGAAACAAGAAATCCTAGTGTGCTATTGCACAGTACGGTGATTATAGATAATGACTCTGTACTATATTCTTCAAAAAGTTAAAAGAAAGAATTTTTATTATTTTCACCATAAAAAGATGATAAATGTTTGAAGTGACAGATATGTTTACTCTGATCTGAACAATATACAATATATGTATGCATCAAAACATCACATGGTACCCTATTAACATGTAGAATTTTTACATATCAGTTAAAAATAAATTTGATTTAAAATTTAAATAAGTCACTCCATTAGGTGAGTCATTGTTTTCTTTCAGGTCTTCCTTTTGCTTATAAAAAAACAACTCTAATGTTGTTTCAGGTGCCATCGAGTTGGGTCTGACTCATAGCGACCCTCATAGGGTTTTCAATGGCTGTTTCCAGAGTGGATTACCATGTCCTTCTCTAGTTTTGCAGTGCTGAGGATCAAACCAAAGGCCTCAGAGAGCATAGAGAAGCACTCTACCAACTGAGCTAAATCCCAGTCTATACACTTTCTTAAATTGTCTTGTGATGTGGCCTGAGAGCTATTCATTTTAACAAACTCATTTAAACTCCAACTAGTCATTTTTCTTCTTCAGAATATTATTTTCAGTGCCCTTAACTACTACTTTTTTGTGAGTAGCTACAAAGTAAAAATAAAAAGTACTTCCCCATTTTCCAGAATTTTAATGAGACAAATTTATTTCAAGAACTATACAGAGATCTGGAGAAGCTCTAATTTGACACCTCTATCTATGCCCTGATTCACTTCTACTGTTTTCTTAGCCCCCATATTGCTTTGCTTGTTTTAGAGTCTAAGCACAGAGGTACACTTGGAGAAGCATTTGGATGAAATGTGGCAGGAAATAAGTTGAAATATATTGAGCGGCCCAATCCCAGGACTCTCATATAAAACTCTGCAATATAACCTCTGGAAAACTCTGATGACCTTGTGAATTGACTGCAAACATCCAAAAGGAGTTATGTGGTGTACATTCAGAACCCCAAAGATAGAGCCATCTTCTGCAGTGGAACAATGGCCTTTGTTCATCAGTGTCTATGTTATGGCAAATTCTTGAGTTTGATGAGCTGAGACTGTTTAATTTAATTCTGAGCACAGCACATTGGATCCTAATGAGCTGAGTTTCCCCTGTTGCCTAATTCACTTTGTCTATAGTAAGGTGCTTAGGGAGGCTGCTAGAAACCCATTAGATTGGAGTGTTAAAAAATGGGTCCCCTGAGACCTAAGAGAGGTGATATACCTCACTTCTGAAGTTATAACTAAGTTCTTGGCTTACTGAAAGTAAGTTGTAAAGAAACAATACATATTTATTTACTATTTATTTTTAAGATTAACCTTAGCTGTTTTGTTCTAAACTGCAAAGTAATAACCACATGAACAAAACAATAGCACTGCCCATTTGTGTATTGTCACACCAAACAAGTATGTTTATGTAGATTTTCATAAAATTTAGAGGTTAGTTATAGAATGGCATAACTAAAAATACAAGCTGTATGGGAAACTCAGTATTTGCATGGACATGGCAGACTCGCACACTTTACATATTTGGTATATAGCAAACACTCAGTTTCTTTTTTCCTAATTAGTATTTTAATTGTATACGTTTATGGGGATACAGAAGGCAAACCCTCAGTTTCTACTCAGTAAGTGGTACTTCATCATTTCTTTTATAGTCATTATATATGCCATACCTATGGGTTACAAAGTCAAACTGGACTCCTTTGTTCTTTATTCTTTTACTATACAGGTTTTCAGGAAGTTTTTCTGTATGGGAAAAATATGTGAATAATATCTTACTCAAATTTTATGAATGTACCGTCATCTTCATTTACATTTTCTAAGGTAGAGGTCTCAGGAAAGAGTTAATTTAAGAGCAAGTGGAGGGAATAATACTTTTTGAAATCTTGCTGCTCCTATTCTAGCACCTTCACATCCAAACATGAGCACTGAGCACTTTGTCAACAACAACAAAAATCTGATTTTGGTTTATTTCTTCTTGTCATGTGAAAAAGAAATCTATTACTCAGATGTACAGCACACTGACTGCTTAATTTTTACTTGTATATCCCACAGTGAATTCATGGCCCAGAGGCATGAGACAACGTGAATGCTGCTGATAAAAAAGTATTCATAAACTTTATTAACATCTTTATTTAATCACAGAATAAAATGTTCCATCTCTGCCACTAGGCTTTTTTGATTCTTCTCTTCCAGTCCATGAGATATATTTGCTATTCTATGTTAAAACATACAAAAAACAGTAAGCTTTTCTAACCTGGCCCTTAGCCTCCTTTATATTTTTGGAATGTGCTCCATCATTTCTCTCTTTTTTTTATTAGAAATTTTTAATGTACATCATAATGTGATTCATTTTGACATGCTTTTCGTTGTGACAATTTTCATATATGCAATTTGATAAGCATTATTTATATAGGTTACCCCTTACCCTCCTCTATGTTTCCCCCTCCCCCCCTTCCTATCTAAGTTTCCCATCCAAGTCTTCTCTATCTTTTACTATATAGTATTTTTCTATATGTCCTTGGGTTCCATTTCTGTTTAAGATAGAAACTTTTCCTGTAGTGGTCTTTGTTTCTATCTTGTTAGAACAATTACATGCGATTTCTAGTCCATTTATATTGACCTCATTCTTCAATCTCATGTCTTCTTCCACTACAATTCTGTACAATACTTACACTATTTCTAAAATCTCTGATTTTGTTATTTAGGCAAGATAATAGCATCTTTTTTGACAGTCTTGACAATGCCCCTTTACTTTCCTCCTTTACTCTAGAATTAAGCCAAATACGATGTGCCTTACAATTTTGATATTTCTTGAGGTAATATTTTTCACATAATTTCATAGTATTTTAAAATTCCCCTGATTTTCATAATTCTAGAAGTTCATCACCAGAAAATATTTCCACTAGTTCTAAAAACATCATAAAAGGGTTTTAACCAGTCAGAACCATAAAAATGATTATAAGTTCATAAAGCTCATAGAACATAAATAGGGAAAAATTGAGAAAGGGAAACCTGATTCTATGCAAGAATCAGTTATAATTAAGATATATATTTAAAAAATAGCCAGTTAGGTCAAAAGTTTTTCCATCTGAGAGTAGAGGCCAAAGCATTTATGCACATTCTCACTATATAAATCTGGAAAGGCTATTACAACAATGAGAAAGTAACACATGTGATTAAGGATTAGTATATAAAGGACAGAGTAGTTAATGTCAGTTGCATCAATAATATCAAGCAGCAGGCCCAAAGGGTTTTAACCCTGTAATTAATACTTCTTTTGAAGTATTTAGAGTTATAATATATTCCTAAATAAATTTGGTGAATATATTTATGATTGTGTACTTTATAATCTTGCTCTTTGTTTGACAATAAGTTTATTTGTATCAAGTTACAATTTGGGCACATATTTTATTTCTGTAATTTATTTTTAGGTATTATTTTCAGGCATACTTACCAGAAAACACAGCATGCTAACTTTGGCATCTTAAAACTATTCTTATCCATCTGTTTGCTTAAAAGTTACAGTCTTTTACAATACTGCTACTAATTTCTAACATTTTGAAAATGCAATCTTATAATTATACTACTAGTTATGTTAGTATAATGCGTATGTTTGTATAGCATATTACCAAGATTTTCAAATTCATTGTCTCACTTGATCTTCACAAGATTCCTTTGGGTAAATAGAACAGGTGTTGTTATCATTGTTTGACACAAAATAAGTTATGAAGAAGGAAAGTATTTTGCCTGAGAATTCATAACAAATCATCTGTTGGCGGGTCTGTAATTAGCAGCATATCTTCTCTGTTTTATTCAATACCTTTAACATATCATTGTTTTGTTACATTTCTTTATGCTGTCTTACTAGTTTCAAATGTTTATTTTATTCAGTATAATTTACAGAATATTGAATGTGTAGACACATATTCTATCATAGCTTCATAATAAACTTCTTGAACTTTACCTAGGCCCTTGAATTTATGTGTTAGTGGCATGATGTCATGTTTAATTTTATCAACTTATCTTCTTAATGTATGAACTTCAAAATATCAGGGCCTCTGAGGGTTTTTAGTGCCCCATACCTCACACAGTTACTTGTGACCTTTAAGCCATGCAGGTTTATTTTCTGCTATATTTTATTTTATATTTGTTTTACTTTGATGAAATGCTTGACAAACCCACAATAAATAGGATATAAAATGTGAGCAATAAAACCCACGTCCAAACTGGAAACAACAGTTCTATGAACAGATTCAAAATATCAATAGGAAGACAGCATTTGCTATGGGTCCAGGGTTATTCATAAGTACTTAATGGGAGTTGTTGTTGTTGTTGTTGTTAGGTGCCGTCGAGTCGGTATCCGACTCATAGCGACCCTCATAGGGTTTTCAATGGCTGACTGTTTCGGGATTGCATTGGGAATGGATTGCCAGGCCCTTCTCCCATTTTTGCGGTGCTGGGAATTGAACTCCGGGCCTCAGAGACTGCAGTGCAGTGCTCTACCCACTGAGCTAAATCCCAGCCCCACTTAATGGGAGAGACTGTATAATTGCTGTAGTTAAGCACCAAATCTCTTTATAGGCCAAGTAAAACAGAGAGAAAAGGAGAAAAGGAGTTTTAAGAAAGGACAGATTGAGGGAAGGGGGTGGGAAGGAGAAAAAGAGAAAGAATAAAATGATTCTATTCTCTGACCTTGCCTCGTGTCAGATTACAATGTACCAGTTTACCATAGCTGACGATTTATTTGTGTTACATTATTGCCACAACAGCCCAGCTGAGTAGAACTATTAATAATCTTATTTTAGACAGGAGGAAACAGGCTGAAAGTGAATTAAGTTGGCCCAGCATACAGAGACCTAAGTGTTGCCACTGGGATTCCTACACATGAATCCTGCTTCAGGAAGTGAAGGATTAACTAGTTATTTAATTATGCTGTCTCTTCATTGGGAAATTTCTGTTATCAGAAAGTGGCAAACCATCCAGTTACTGGGGAGACAGTACATTCATTAAGTAGGACCATGGGTGAACAAGTAAACAAAGTTCTTAGTAACAGTTTATTGTGAGTAGCAAAAGAATATTTTCATGACTCTCCATTAAAGTCATTAAAAACATCTGAGGTCAAAATGCAAATAAGAGAATTGTTTGAAAGTTCTACATAGTTACCACAAAGAATAAAAGGGAAAACATTTTGCTTCTAGTGCCTCTAATTGAGCACACAATGTATGTTGGTTGCAGGTTCATGACTAGAGCTAATCATACTCTGAACATTGAAGAGAGCCATCACCCATTATTTTAGGCACTTTGTACAGACAGCTGTTAAATTTGACTCAACATTATTTCTTAACAAATATAGAGAAGCCTTAAGAAGGAGTTAGGCATCATTGTACCATGCCAGCATACATCACTTCTAAAAGGGTTTGTTTGTTTTCTATTGAATAAATTCTCCACTGTGGTAAATTGGCAGGCTGAGTGTTGGTGTGCTAGTAGGTCATATGAGACAGCTGACCACCCCAGCCTGAACATTTCCTTCAGCTTGATTAAACTTTTGACAAGTTTCGTCTTAATTATAGAAACTTGACCTAGCTTTATTTAGAGGATTAACTTTAGACAACTTGTGATTGCAAATTCTTGTTCTTTTAGGTGTGAATTTTCTATTACCAAGGAATATCTTGCTCAAGGTCCCATGAGCCGTCCCTATGATATATAATCATCAAGATAGATAGTACCCCTATTTCTCCCTGTCTGTGGGAGTAGAGGAGCCTAACTTCCATAAGTTCCAATTAGCAAACACAAGTGACCTAATCACATAGATCAACTTCACCCTGAAAATCCTTCAGTAGTTTTCTAATAGCCCATCTCATCACTTCAAAATTTTCTTGTCTTTTGTTTTAGGAAGTTGAATTCAGTCTTGCAATAATCTTGAATAAAGCTGTTCTTGCCTGTTTAATGCTATCTATTTCAGTTCTTTCATACTGCCCAGTTCCATTTGAGACTTACCAAGTTCCTTCTCCTTACCTTTTAGGAGAAAAAACATAAGAGGAATTGTATTTCAAAGAATTAACCTAAAACTTGATGAAAACTGCCCTTATTTCTCTAAGAAATATTACAGGTGAGCTAGACTCTGAGGAAATTTTGTAAGCATATTGAGAAATTTTCACACATAATTGGGTCTTAAGAGGATATACATTTTATCCCCTTAATTTCACCTGTTTTCTTCCTTATAACATTACATTATGTCATAATATTTGGTGGTATACATTTGTTTCTGAGAGTAATTTCTATATTATCAGATGGGAAAAAAGCAAGCATTTTCGTACCTGAGTAAGAAAATTGTACTATAATCTTTATTGTGATTCAGGTAATAAACAATATAAAACTATATTAGGAGTTTTATTCTATTTTCAATGTTTTTTTAGTTAATTTTTTTTTTCGTACTAGAGAGTTGAACCATAGGCCTTACATGTACTAGGCAAGTACTACACCACTAAGCTATATCTTCAACCCCCTGTTTATTTCTTATTTTGAGAAAGAGTCTCACGAAGTTGAGCAAACTGCCTCTGGCCTTGAACTTATATACCTCCTGCCTCAGCCTCTAGACTTGCTGGTATTACAGATATGCATCATGGCACCTAGACAATTTTCACAATTTTCTATCCTCAACAAGAAGCCATTGCAATTGCCAAGATTATCATTATTACCACCTTTGTTTCTTAACTGATTGCAAATTTTGTTTCATCACTATTTTATAACTACCACTATTGTACTTGACTACATTTCTATTTTTTAAATTCAAAAATGAAAATTTTTGAAAGTCCTTAGATTTGAATGGAAAATAAAAACTTAAAAAACTGCAAATATCTTCCTGTGACACTGCACATTAGGCAAAACAGACAAATAATTAATAATGGAAAATATTTCCGAGTATTTTTTTAAGTGAGACAAAGTCAGCACATAGCAAGCTATTTTTACATGGCCAATGACTATTTAGATAAAAGTCCAGTGACTCAATGTGTTTCTTGCCTCAGTCTGTACTTCCAAAGATTTATCCTTATTATGTAGTCCATCTGGAGGTCATCCAAAGGCTGAGTCCTGCCTTCCTTCTCAGCTGTCACCTCCACTATGCCTGAGCCACCTTGCGGTACTTTATATTTTTGACTCCATCCAGAATTGTTGATCTCACCTCCACTAGACACTGCCCACATCCCAGTCTCTCTCTCCTCTTTGACTCTATGTTGATAAAACTGCTCTCCTTCCTGAGCTTTGTAAACAAGTTGGCAGTGACCTACTCTGCTCTTACAGGTGTCCATTCTTTTGTTATCTTAGGAGCAATAGTTGTAAGATAGTATCACCAGAGGTGGAGCAAGACAACAATTGAGCAGTCGTAACCAGAGAGGAAAAATTTGGAGGATGGGTTATAGAGGTACAGGGAAAAAAAAAAAAAAAGAGCCATTTCATGCCACTTGCCTCAGATCTTCCAGGTGGGCTAGTATGTTCAAAGTTGCCAAAACTGATTTCATTGGCTACATAGCCTTCTACCACAAAGATATTTTATGACTTATCTAGGAATACCAGTAGAGATGTTTCGACTAACAGATACAGCACTGGAGGTGTGAACATGATTATGCCAAAAAATTTGGAAAACAGCTACTTGGCCAACTGACTGTAAGAGATCCATATTTGTGCCTATTCCCAAGAAAAGGAATCCAACTGAATGTAGAAACTATCAAAGGATATCATTAATATCACATGCAAGCAAAACTTTCCTGGAAATCATTTACAAGTGACTGCAGAAATATATAGACAAGGAACTGCTGGTAAGTCAAGCCGGATTCAGAAGAGGGAGCCAGATTCAGAAGAAGGTGAGGAACCAGGGACATCATTGCTGATGTCAGACGGGTATTAGCTGAAAGCAGAAAATGTCAGAAAGATGTATATCTATGTTTTATTGACTACACAAAGGCATTTGACTGTGTGGATCATAATAACTTTTGGATTATACTTCGAAGAATGGGAATACCAGAGTACCTAATTGTACTCACGAGGAATCTGTACATGGACTAGGAGGCAGTGGTTCAAACAGAATAAGGAAAAGCAGCTTGGTTTAAAGTTAAGAAAAGTGTACATGGGGCTGCATTCATTCACCACCATATCTCTTCAATTTCTATGATGAGCAAATAATATGAGAAGCTGGACGTTCTGAAGAAGAATGGAGCATTCGGATTGGAGGAAGACTCATTAAGAACCTGTGTTATGCAGATGACACAACTCTGCTTGCTGAAAGTGAAGAAGATTTGAAACATTTACTGATGAAGATCAAGAACATCACCTTCAGTATGGATTGCCTGAGCCAAAAATCCTTACAAGTGGGTCAGTTTGCAACTTCACAATAAATAGAGAAAAGATTGAGGTTGTCCACGATTTTGGTTTACTTGGGTCTATAATCAATACCCGTGGAAGCAGCAGTCAAGAAATCAAAAGTCCCATTGTTTTGGGAAAAGCTGTGGCAAAAGGTCTTTTTACAATATTGAAAAATAAAGATGTCACATGGAAGGCAAAGGTCCGCGTGATGCATGCCATGATATTTTCAGTCACATCATATGGTTGTGAAAGCTGGATGTTGAACAAGGGCCACAGAAGAATTGATGCTTTTGAATCATGGTGCTAGAGATGAATATTGAATATAACATGGACTTCCAAAAGAACCAACCGATCTGTCTTAGAAGAAGTGCAACCAGAGTGCTTTTTGGAAACAAGGATATCTAGACTGCATCTTACATATTTTAGTCATGTAGTCAGGAGGGACCAATCCCTGGAGAAAGACATCATGTTTGGGAGAATAGTAGGTCAACGAGTAAAAGGAAAACCCTCCACTAGCTGGATTGACACAGTTTCTGCAACAATGGACCTAAGCATAAATACGATTATGTGCCTGGCACAGAATCGGGGAGTGTTGTTTTGCTGTACATAGGTTCACTGTGAGTCGGACCTGATTCGACAGCACCAAACAACAGCAACCATCATTATATTATTGTGGAACTTATAGACTTTTCCTGTTGTATTTTTAAACATGAGCCTGGGATTTAGATCTGTACAGTGCTGCTGTGCACTCTCTGAGGTCCTGGGTTCAATTCCTGCCACTGCAAAATGGGAGAAGGTTGTGACAGCCCACTCCCAAAACAATCCTGAAAATAATCAGCCATTGAAAACCCCATAAGAGTCAAGTCAGAACTGAATTGAAGACACCTAACAACAAACAACAATAACAAATTTTTAAACATAATGTATAACCATTGTAAATAAATCTTAAACTTTCCCTTAATTTATCTTAAAATAAATAAAACATAATAAATGATACCAGGAGTATGTTATATATAAGGCTTTGATTTTCATACTTTCTTACAGAAGTTTTGGCCTGCCTCCTCTGTCTATGTATTAAAATCAACCATATGAAATTCTTGATAATCAAATATATTTGATCCTTAAAAATTTTAGTTTTATATAGTTCAATCTAAAATGTATCATTGTATAAAAAACTAACAATATATACTATACTTTTTCCATTTTTATTCAGATGGTTTATACTCTTCTTCTTCACAAAATCTCTTTTAAAATTCTATCTTTACACTAAAATAAATATTTGCCCATTTAAAAAATTAAGTCATGACTTATTTGTAAATGTCATCCTTTAAATTTTTCTTATTGCATTTATATACTTCACCATTTAAAATAATAAATTAGTAGTTACTCCAATAAGACTTATTTATGTGTTTGTCCCCCTTACTTTAATTTACATCTTAAAACATTTTTATTTAAAATTGACAAATAACAACTGTATTATACTAATAATGCTATGAATACAATGTGATGTGATCCATGTGTATATTATGTTGTTATTGTAGTTACATGCTGTTAAGTCAGGTCTGACTCATAGTGACCCTATGAATAAGAGAATGAAACACTACCCAGCATTGTGTCAGGTATACAATCTTTTTATGTTTGAGCCCATTGTTGCTGCCAGTATTCTTTTAATTTTGAGTCCTGTTGCATCAGCAAATAGAAGTCCCAGTGGCTTTACTCCATTCCCATCATTAATGTCAACTCTACTATGAGGAGGCAACTCTTCCCCAGTAGTCTTTTGAATGCCTTCCAGCCTGGGGGCTCGTTTTCTGGCACTATATTTGACAGTGCTTCTCTACTATTCATACGGTTCTTCCCAGTCTGTCTTGGTCTAGAAGCTCGGCTGAAACCTGTCCACCATGGATGTCCTTGCGGGCATCTGAGATAATGGTGGCACAGCTTTTTAACATCACAGCAACACCCAAGCTCCCACAGTATGGCAAGCTGACAGACATGTAAGGGGTCTTTTATTAGCATATATTAATTGTACAAAATAATAATGGATGTCATTATAACATTTCCATACGTGCTTATAATGTTCTTTGAGTATATTCATCCCCTCTATTATGGTTTTGTATTCCCCTTTCTGTTCCCACTTTTGCCCTTTCTAAATTCTTAATATTCTCTCTTATACTTTCATATCCTCTTTCCCCCTTACATTCAACATTCAAAAGAAAACATGCAATACTTGTCTTTGTGAGATCCACTTATTTCACTTCACGTAATGATCTCTAGTTCTATACATTTTCCTACAAATGACACAATTTCATTATTTTTTTGCTGAATAAAACTGTATACAAACACAAAGACATATATACACACACATCAGTTTTTTATCCAGTCATCAATTAATGGATACCTAGGTTGATTCTGTAACTTGACTATTGTGAATAGTGCCACAATAATTGTGAATATGCAGGTGTCTGTGTAGTAAAAGGCAGAATTTTTCTCTTTCAACAGTGACTTGCAGAACTAGATTTACATCTTTGGAAAATGCAATTTCACCTAGCAAACCCATTTAACATTGTTTAGATATATATTTGGTTTATGCAGATAATAATTCAATGTGTTGATGATATTTTAGTAGTATATTCTTAATTACATATCATTTTATTTATCAAAATATATTTAAGCATTTTAATTTGAATTTCCTGTACTTTTTACTTGTCATGTCCTTTTTTTGTTCCAAATGCAGAAAAATGTATTAGCTTATGAGCCATACAAAAACAGTTGCAGGCAAACTGGCCCATGAGCAGTAGTTTTCAAATGCTTATTCTACACAGTGAAATTAAGTAAAATGAAATTTTACAAATGAAAACCTGTGTAGTAATTTCAGTCCACCAGTGAACTCTAGGGAACAACCTCAATATTGCAATTTAGAATTTTAAATATCAAATATTGGAATAAATGGAAATTGCATTGAAAAGAAACAAATGAGGGGAAACACCCAACATATAATGGTTTAGTGTAAATAAGAAATGATGCAAACAATCATATCCTTTATTATGTGAAATAGGAATCAGTACCTGTATTACAAAATCTGAAATTGTCTACTTGTATAAAGTCATATTGTTAAGTAAGTTAATTATCTAAATTTATTTATGAAAATGTTTGCTGAGTTGATCTAGAGAAATTCAGGTCATGGGCATTTTATTCTTGTTTCTCTTTTTCACATTGCCCATGCTGAAAATTGATTACTTCATTTACTCTATCTAAAAAATAAGGTAGTGCTAGAACTTCATCTTAACTAACTTTCACTAAATGGGAAAATATTTGCAATATATTGATTCAATATATATTTATTCCCTATTTTATGTTGCATGGTATTCTATCTAGTTGAATTAGAATTATAAATACTAGTAGCAATTATTTGTGCTTAATTTGTATCAAGACAATATTAATGGAAGTGGTAATAATGTTCTGAACTTTAGAAAAGACTTGCATTAATTAAGAGTCCATTTGAACATCATTTTGTTATGATGGCTTTATTCTCAATGTATATAGTCCAATGTACAACATTTGTTTTATAGCATTTATATGACATTGATAAGTTAATTAGTTAAATATAGAATTACAAATGATTCTACCTAATTTTAGTATAGGAACAATTTTTTTTTCTACTGTGTTTAAAAGTAGGCTGATATTCCACTAATGTCCTTCTGGACAAATAAATGTTGTATAGCCAGGGTTGAGACTGGTTCCCATAAAAATGCATTAAAATTTCAGTGCCTGCTTGGGACATGCTTGAATCTGCTCTGCAATATTTCAGGGGGTCATAAAAAGAAACTTTTTGAAATATGATATGGAAGGCAACATATAATCAAAAATAAGCTTGGGGCATTGGTCATAGAGGAAAAGATGAGTAAGGAAGCAAATCAAAATTGAAAATTATCTTTTGGCTTTCTCCAGGAGGAAATTGGTTATATCATATTTATGTTTAAACCCATGTTTAATTTTAAGATAATTTTCAAAGGAGAGAGAAAAGTGCCAGCATTTTAATTTCTAGTAAGTGCTTCAGGTAAAATTTGTTATTAAGTAACTCTAGCTCATTTTGGTCTACTTGATCTTTGTACAAAGGTCTGTAAGAGATGCTGGGGCCTAAAAAAGAAAAGACGGGAGAGAGGTTTTTTTTTTTTTCCCTCGTGTTACTGGGGGGTTACTAGGAGTTAAATCCAGGGCCTCACGCTTGCCTGCTTTGCAAGTGCTGGACCACTGAGCTGCACCCACAACCCATTTTTTTCTTTAACTTCTTGAAATAGGGTCTCACTAAGTTATGCAGACTGCCTCTGGTCTCAAACTTGTGATCCTCCTGCCTCTGTCTCCTGAGCCACTGGGATTACAGGCCTGTGCCACCATGCCGTTTAGGAGAGAGTTTTTTTAAATGAATAGAAACATGACAATATTTAACATAACTTAAGCCCATGTTGAAGTTAATTTTAAGGGAAATTTCTATCTTTTCCAAAGCTTGTATCATTTTTAACAAGCCTAAGAACTAAATTAGATAATAGCAAGAGAAATTAAGTAAAAGCAAGTCAAAATTTTGACGTTATATGGTACCTGGTCATTTTACTGTCATTTCCTACAATTGCATCTAGCATCATTTATTTACAGCATTTCCATGACAAAAAAAGCACATCTGGCAAAATAATATATGCTCAAGATATGAATGCTTCTAATTCTACCATCAATGCCCTATTTTATTAAATTTACATATTTATGAAATGATATTGCTTGAATGACTTCTTTACAATATTTATTTTGAATTTGCAAGTGCTCTATCAAAACATTGATAGTCATTGATGTAAATCTCATACTCCATGTATATTTCCAGTTTGAAAGGTACAGAGAGATTAGAATATTTGCCTCATGGAAATAATTATCTAAAAATACAAATTTGACCAATAGTGTCATCAGGCATTTAAAAAATATGTAATTCCTTCTGCTTAGCTTTTTAAAATTCTCATTTACTTTTTCCTCCTCTCCTTGCCTTTAATCAATTATTGTTGCCGTTGTTGTTGGGTGCTGTCAAGTAAAGTCCAAATGATGGTGACCCTATGTACAAGAGAACACAACAGTATCACACACTGTGCCCTGCATGTGGTCTTCTTTATGTTTCAGCCCAATGTTGCAGACACTATGTTTCTTCTCATTTTGGGTTGTGCCACACCAGCAAATGTAGGTCGCAGGGGCTTTACTTCATTTGCATCATAAGGGTCTGCCCTGCTTTGAGGAGGTAACTCTTCCCCAGTAGTCTTTTTGAATGCCTTTCCAGTCTGGCAGGTTGTTCATTTTCTGGAACTATATTTGACAATGCTTCTCTGCTATGCATAGGGTTTCCAATGGCTAATTGTTTTGGGATTGGGCTACCAAGTCCTTCTCCTTAGTCTGTCTTGGTCTAGAAACTCAACTGAAACCTGTCCACCATGGGTGGCCCTGCTGTTATCTGAGGTAGTGGTGGCATAATTTTTCAGTATCACAGCAACATGCAAGCCCCCACATAATGAGAAGGTGACAGACCTGTGGGAGTGATTCAATATGTAAGATGAATTTTTAACAAGTATATTTTTAAAAATACTTTTGCTGAATTTTGCAGTTCTGGTGCAACTCTAAATAAATATCTCTTAAGAAGATTGTATCTGTTGACATTGTTTTCTCTTTCAAACAATGAAAAGTATTGACTTTCTATTTTGAAGATTAATTTGATACCTTTATAACTTTCAGATGATAAATCATTTGATTCAGGAGATTTTAAATATAGATAATATTATGTGATAAGTAAAACTCTCTAGTCCCCCACACACAAATCCTCAAACAAAACCTTGATTTCTCTGTATGAGTCCCACCTGACCATTATCCTATACCTACACAAATGTAGGGGCTGGGATTTAGCTCAGTTGGTAGAGCGCTGCTCTGCAGTCTCTGAGGTCCTGAGTTCAATTCCCAGCACAGCAAAAATGGGAGAAGGACATGGCAATCCACTCCCAAGGCAATCCCAATACAATCAGCCATTGAAAACCCTATGAAGGTCGCTATGAGTCGCTCACAACTTGACAGCACCTAACAACAACAAACACAAATGTAAACTGAACAAAAAAGTCATTTAAAATGCTAAACATTAATTTTGTATGAATTCAGGATTGAATAAGATATTAAAGATTTTTCTTCTAAATTTGACTGATTATCAGAACAGATGTTGAGTGTTTTCAAAAGGTATATTCATAGGTCCCAGTTCAGATCTTCCAAAAATATGTATGCCTAACACTTAAAATTTGTATTTTACAACACATTTCAATGACATTTATGAGGATTAATAAGATGTGGGAACCACTACTACAGAAGGTATAAATAAAATGGTGTTGACTTTCATAGACTGAATTGATTAGTTTGGACCTAAGGAAATTGGCAAAGAACACCTCTAATGAGAGGCTATTCTTTGAGTGGGGCTGGAAATATTGGATTTCAATAGCTAGATGCTAACATTGTAATGACTGCTGCTGACAATTGGATATCTAGAATGTACCAAGCATTGTGCATAGCATATGCAAATTTTTATTGGCTAAGCTTTACCCGGGGCTGGGATTTAGCTCAGTTGGTAGAGCACTGTGCTGCAGTCTCTGAGGTCCCGAGTTCAATTCCCAGCACCGCAAAAACGGGGGAAGGGACCGGCAATCCACTCCCAAGGCAATCCTGAAACAGTCAGCCGTTGAAAACCCTATGCGGGTCGCTATGGGTTGGACACCAACTCGACGGCACACAACAACAACAACAACAACAACAAGCTTTACCCAAAATATGAAGATAATTACTATTATTTTCTACATTGTTCTGATGAAGAAGAGAGGATCAGTAGTTTGATCTAGGTCACATAGATTATTACTGGAAGCAATATTTAACCCCAGGATTGTTTGCTTAAGCAATGTTATATTTTGCTAGTGATCCTCCTGCCTCTGCCTCTGCTAGTGATAACTCTAGACTGCAGGTCCAACTTAAGGTTTCCTTCTCTTGTTCTGTCCCTCATTCTCTCAGGGGAAGGGACAAGGACAAACAAATCAATTTTGGGCACTGGAAATGGTAGAAGCAAGTTTTAAATGTCTTATTCCCTGACCTCTTTTTATGAAATATAAATATTTATCAGTTAATTTTAAAGACTATTAACAAAGGGTATAAATGAACAGCCAAACGAAGACATACATAGTGTATGCCACCCTCCTAAGACTTCCAGGCATTTGGCAACCTGGAAGTGACTCTCATGGCCTTCTTCCCATTGTTATTCTCCATGAGTTATTTCACTGTGCTGGCTTTCCATCTCATTCATTTGAAGCAGCATATGATTAATAAAGCAAATGGTATCCCATGGCCTTGCTTGTGAACAATCCTCCCCCACTGTGCTGAGCGGGATCTAGGAGGCAGACAAGGTCAGGGTGGTTCCACACAGAAGGGTATGTAAAAGTCACTTAAGCCTTCCGCTAATAAGTGTTTTTCATGTGAACCATGTACACTCTTGGTGGCACATGAACTTTCCAATGGCTGAAAGACATAGAAATTTAAGGATGTTCTTCCATATTTCCAACTTCCACATGATCTCTTTCCAAATAAAGTACCTGGGGAGGAGCTAGCATGATACTTATTCTTTCCACCTCCCCTTCTCCCCAAAAGAATATTACATTTTGCAAAAGAATATTAGACTTCTCTCCCAAACTGAAATATACTAGATGGTAAGAAAAAATAATAATATGAGTGCTAGAGATATTTACCCTTAATACAAATATCATAAAACTGCCATTCTCTCTTGAAAGGATGCATTTTCAAATAATACTTAGGATTTTAGATTTAATATTAGCTCACCAAAATGAGTAGTATATTTATATTGGCTTGAGTAATTGTGAAGATGTGTACAAGAGGGGTTAAGTGAAGTTTCTGAAATAGTCTGGGTTCAATCACAACGTCTAACAATGTTTCAATTTCTTCATCTATGTTGTTCTTGTTAGATGTAGTCAAGTCTGGTCTGAATCATAGCAACCCTACTTGCAACAGGCCTAAATACTCCTGGACACTGTGCCATGCTCAGCACTGTATCAGTGCTTTTCTGCCAGTGCTTTTGATGGCTGATTGCTTCAGAATTGTTTTGAGAGTGAGTTGACAAGTCCTTCTCCCACTTTTTGTGGTACTAGAAATCATACACGGGCCTCAGAGCATGGAAATCAAGCACTTTAGCAACTGAGCCAGACCTCAGCTCCCACTTCAACTATAAATCAGGAAAAAATACTCTTTATTTCTAAGAGATTTTTTTGGTCTTTTTTTTTCTTTTCTTTTCTTTTCTTTTCTTTTCTTTTCTTTTCTTTCTTTCTTTCTTTTTTTTTTTTTTGGATAAATGAGTCAATAGTTATAAAGTGCTTACAAGGGAATATGGCATTTAGTAAGTGTTATATAGCAGAGGTCCCCAAACCCTGGGCCATGGACTGGTACTATCTGTATTTATATCTGTATTTACACCCACTCATCGCTCTTTGAGCGATTACTGTCTGAGCTCTGCCGCCTGTTAAATCAAAATTCCCAGCTACATGGTCCATGGACAGACTGTCTTCCATAAAACCCATCTCTGGTGCCAAAATGGTTAGTATATAGTGTTGTTAGGTGCCATTGAGTCCGGTCCAAGTTATAGTGACCCTATGTTCAACAGAACAAATCACTATTCAACACTGTGCCATGCCTGACACTATTGTCAGTGCTTCTCTGATACTCATAAGGTTTTCAATGGCTGATTGTTTTGGGATTGTTTCAGGAGTGGGCTGCCAGATCCATCTCCCATTTTTATAGTACTGGGAATTGAACTCAGGCCTCAGAGCACACAGAGCAAACATTTTACCAACTGAGCCAAATCCCAGCCCAATGTAGAGTGCTAGTTGTTACTATTATATCATCAACATGACAAATTATTGTAAGAGCTGGAAGCAGAAGAAAATTGTTTAGAGCTACTTATGTATTTTCATATACATATGAAAATTGTTCATATATCTTAAAAGTGAATGAATATATTATCATATGTTTCATTGTACTGTTCAAAAGGGTTATATTAATAGTTTTGCATAGAATATGTCAGTGATTTAGTAGAAACTACATCATTTAAATTTAATGAGAAAAAATGCAATGTTAACTTAAAAATTTGAGAGGGAGAGCTGGCATATGTTTTTCAAACTTTTTAAACAGAATTATTTGGGCTGAATTGCATTTCTCCAAAATTCATGCATTGACACCCTAACTCCCAGTACCTTGACATATAACCATATTTAGAGATAAGGTCATTTAAATGTCAAATAAATTAAACTGAGATCATTAATTTAACATGACTGGCATCACTATGAAAAGAGAAATTTGGGCACAAACACTTGCAGAGGGAAGATGATATAAGGACAGAAAGAAGATCACCATCCATTAGCCAGAGAGAGAGGTATAGAGTAGATCTTTCCTTCACAACTCTTGGAAAGAGTCAATGTTGCCAATACATTGGTCTGAGACTTCTAACCTCCAGAATTGAAAGACAATATGTTTCTACTGTGTAAGCCATCTAGGCTGTAGTGCTTTGTTATAGAAGCTTTACCAAATTAATAGAAGGGTCCTCAAACAAGAACACTCAAGACCTTCTCTGTAATCTAGGTAGAAGGGATTTTCCTGATTTATGGACAATAATCAGAGAAAAAAAGCTTGGTTAGAGGAAGTCTTGAAGTCATAAAAAGGGAGAACTTGCTTTGAATATCCCCTCTCTATATATCCTGTAGGGGATTGAGATTGTAGCAGAACTAAACATGAAATCCTTTGTTTTGACTAAAAGAGGACATGAATTGTCTTAGTGTGAATACTTTACATTTATATTTAAAGCTAAATATTGAATGGGAAAGTGATAAATTGGTAGCATAAGATAAATTATGGAAAAAAGAATAAAGTTTATCTGCTTAGAAACAAGAGGTTAGACCAAATTGGTTACTACACTGTTGAAGCTAGGGAAAATATCCCTCACATATCTGTCAGCTTGTTGTGCTGTGATGCTGAAAGCTATGTCACCAGTATTTCAGACACCAGCAGCGCCACCCATGGCAGACAGGTTTCAGCTGAGCTTCCAGAACAAGACAGACTAAAGAGAAGTCCTGGCAACCCAATCCCCACACAATGAGGCATTGAAAACCCTAGGCATAGCAAAAAAACATTGTCAAATATAGTTCTGGAAAATGAGCCTTCTAGGCTGGAAGACATTCAAAAAGATGACTGGGGAAAAGTTACGTCCTCAAAGTAGGGTCCACTTATGATGGGAATGGAGTAAAGCCCCTGGAACTTCCATTTGCTGATGTGGCATGGCTCAAAATGAGAAGAAACACAGTATCTACAACAATGGGTTCAAACAAAATGTTAGTGTGCACCACACAGTGCAGAATAGTGTTTTGTTCTCTTGTACACAGGGTTGCTATGAGTCAGATCCAACTGAAAGGCACCCAACAACAACAAGAAGGAAGAATATAGAGGTCTTTAATAAAGACAACTCTATTTATATTATTAGTTTCCTGGAGCTAGATTTTTTGATTTGGTAAGAGATTTTGTTTTCCAATAATAAAGCTTGATTGGTGTGTTTACGTGTGGGGAGAGTGAGAATTTTTTTATCTTTAGGAAAGGACCCTAATTTAATGTTGTTTTCTGCTCCTTTGTTCATTTATTTTTGATGTTCAAAACTAATTTCTTCCTCAACAGGCAATCTTCAGTTGGAAATATCCCTGTTGACCTCTGTCTTCGGCTTTGTGTTAAAATGTTTGTGTGCCATTTTTTAAGTTCACAAGTCTAATTTTCTCCCCAGAGGGTGTTCACAGTTTCTTCAAAGACTTCAGTGCTTATCTGTTGTTTGAGGTTTTCTTTGATGGCTCACACATTTTGCCTGGAAGGTCTCCCCTGGTCAGCTCAATGAGGAAAAGGCGACCCTGAATAAGGTTGTTTAGAACTGACTGTTGTTAATTAGGGAGGTTACAACACAATGCCTTTCACTCTGCTGTTTTCACTTCCAATAGTTTATCCAGTAGCTAAATTGGAAGCAGCAGGTGTCTGATCTGAAAATAAATATTTTTCCTCTTTTTGATCTCAACCTTTTAAACTTAGAAATGATAGCATTAAAATCCAATTTATTTTTAAAAGCATATTCTACAATATTATTGGCTAATGGGACTCTGCTGAATGAGAGCACAGAAGCCCAGATCCTCATTAATAAGAGGACTAATTTTTCAAATATGTAATCCTGAAACACTGTTGGCTAATTTCTATATCGCTAAGACTCTAGTAATATTATTTTTATTATATTAATAGTTCAAAAGGCCAAGTAAACAAACAACACCATTTGTATAGGACGAGAGGGAGCTCCATAATCTGTATGTAGATGAGAAGTCAACTCCCCATCCTGACTGTTCAGGCCTGCTCTCAGACTTGTGATTTCCAGGAATAGTCTTAGCATGTGCATATGTATTGTCTTTTGTAAAAGTCATTATGGCATCCCTTATCCAAAAGACTCCACATTCTATAGAGCTCTATGGAATACTTCTAATCTCTGCTCTCTTCTCTCTCTTGTCTCTCGCTCTCCCTCTCACATCATAGACTTAATATTCATTTTTAAGTTAAAAAATTTGAATTTATCATACACTCAGAAAGTTGCATTTGTAAAGGTACAGTCTAATAAATTTTTACATAATAAATAAACTTGGATCAAAATAGGAACAATTGCACCTATCCCCTAAGCTTCCCCTATGTGCCTCCCAGTCATTAGCTCCACAAAGTAACATCTGTCTTCTATAAAAATTGATTAGCTTTGCCATAAGTAGAATTACACAGTACACACAGTATGCATTTTTTGTATCTGACTTTTTTTCACCCAATCTTAGTGTCTGTGAAACTAAACCTGTGAAACTGTTGGCTATAATAGCAGTTCAGTTTTTATATTGTATTCCATTGTGTGGGTATGCCATGATATATTTAATATTTCTAGGATTGATGGACACTTGGGTAACTTCCAGATTCTTAATCTATTAGGAATAGGGTTCCCATGGACTGGACATTCTAAACAATCATGCCTCCACATAGGCATTTCAGTTGGAGAATTGCTGGATCATGAGGATGGAATAGTTAGCATTAATGGATGGCAGTATTGGGACTTTCTATTTCTTGTGTCAATATTTGCAAGTTGTGCATGTGTATGTTCTAAAGAAATTTTCCATTTCATGTAAATTGTAAAATTTATTGGCACACAATTGCTCATAACATCATTTGCACTGATTCTTTGATTTTTATATAAATTTCTAGTGATGATTTTTTTTGTTGTTATTCATACTGGTATTTTGGGTATTTTTGATCCATCATTCCAAAGATTTAAAAAAATTCACTAGTCTTTAAAGAACTAAGTTTTCATTTTGTTGATTTTTTTCTATTTTATGTATTTTTTAATTTCATTTTTACTTACAACTTTATTATTTCCACCTACTTTACCTTGCCTTAAATTCAAAGTTTTTTTCCTTGTTCCATGACTTTCTGTCATTTTTCCTCTAAAATGCACATTTGAGGGTTTGAATTTTTCTTTTAAGCATAATTTAAGTGCACTTATGTTTAAGAGATTTTGGATCATGATTCAGTTTTACTTTCTCTAACATTGCTTAGGTCATCATTTTTGTTGATTTCAAAACCTATGTAGATGCCCACTCCTAATGCCCTAGCCTCTTGTTCCTTCATCTGCTCTGATTTTATGGTCCAGTCTTTAGCCATCTGTTTTCATGTCATGTCCTATTCCTTGTCATTAGTAATAAGTGCACCTTCTCTCCAATCCCTTTACCAAGCTTCCCATTCTCTGACCATCCTATCTTTCAGTTTCTTCACTCTGGTAGCACAAATTCAATCACTCTGTGACCTAGTAAATGTAAAATGCACTGATCATATAGCCTTTTGTATATCTCCCCTTCTTTCCTATTTATTCAATATAAATTCCATGACTTAGCATTACAATTACCTCCTTGCTTACATTCTCAACTCCCTTGCTTCATGCTCTTCTCTGGAGTAAAACACGTTGGTTAAAATCAAATTTTTTCTGACCCTGCACTTATACTCATGCATCTGAATTTGGCTGAGAAAAATGAAAAAAACAAACCCAGATACACACTGATTGGTCTCACTCTGGTTGCTGATCAGAATGACACCTGGCAACCAGACCTTATTGCTTTAATTCAGTTAATCTTGTTGTTGTTGTTAGGTACCATCAAGTCAGTATCCGACTCATAGCGACCCTCATAAGGTTTTCAATGGCTGACTGTTTCGAGATTGCCTTGCGAGTGGATTGCCAGGTCCTTCTCCCATTTTTACGGTGCTGGGAATTGAACTCGGGACCTCAGAGACTGCAGTGCAGCACTCTACCAACTGAGCTAAGTCCCACTCTTCAATAAGATGATTTGCTATTTTCTTCTTCACAGGCTTCTAAAACCACTCTGAAATCCTTTAGCTAATGAGCTTGTTCTTTATATTAAGAGGAAAAGTAGAGAACCTTAGACAATAACTCATACTTCTTTCACCATATTTATTCACCTATTCTCACAGACTCTCTACCTTCATGTCACTATAGGTGAATGGGTTATGTTCCTTGCTAAGAGCACCTCTACATTTGTATGTGAGATGCCATTCCCTGCAGTCTATTCAGGGTTACCATTCCAGCAAGTTGTCTCTTCCCTCTTACAACTGTATTTTTTCTTCTATTGAAAGTGTTTCATCACTATAGTAGTGCTGTTTTGTTTCCGTGTGTACAGCAGCACTAATAAAACAAAACATATATCTCTTTTGGATTTCCTATCTCTAGTGTTTTTCTTTTCTTTAACTTGCTAACTCCTTGAGTTTCCTAGAATCTCCTTCTCTAATTCCTCCTCTAGTTTTGTTTCTTAAACCATTTTTATCACAAGTAGGATTTTTTTTCTGTCATATTTTGACCACATTCACCAGTACCCTTTAGCAAATTCCTACAACTAAATGTAAATTCTCAGACCTCATTTTACTTGAACTTTCTGTAGTATTTGACACAGTCAGTGATTCTGATACCATTTCTTTTCACAAGGTATATATTTTCTTGTTCTTTGCTGGCTCCATCTCTTCTCCGTAATAGCTGAAGCCTTGGTCATTGAAATGTCTCTTTTATTTGCATTTACTCTCCTAATAACTTAATCCAGCATCAATATTTGTCTACATGCTTTATATACACTTATCACTTCAACATTTATACGTCCAGATCAGGCCAATCCCTAAATTCAAGAAATAGAAAATCAACTATCTTCTTAATATCTTCACTTATACCCCCAAATATGCTTATTTATAATCACATGTTGAATGTTGTATTTGTTAATCTTTTTGGGTCTATCTTCAAAATATACACCAAATCTGAGTATCTTTGTCCACTTTCAGTAATCAGATTTCAGCATGTTTTCTGTTTGTTTTTGCAAAAGACCTTCTTATATCTGTCCTTGGCCCCTTTCAATGTATTCTTAATATAGCATTGAGAGTAATCCTATTTTTATTAAGATCAGATGTGAGCACTCTTTCTTTCTTTCTTTCTTTCTTTCTTTCTTTCTTTATTTATTTATTTTGCAGTACTGGGGGTTGAACCCAGGGCCTCGTGCTTGTATGCTTTGCAAGTGCTGTTCCACTGAGCTGTACTCCTAGCCCATTTATTTCACTTTTTGGGACAAGGTCTCACTAAATTACACAGACTGCCTCTTGTCTGAAAATTGCAATTCTCCTACCTCTGCCATCCAAGTCACTGGGATTACAGGTGTGTGCTACTGTGCCCAGCTGAGGGCTCATTATTAAGTAAAGCACATACTTTGTCCAGAGTTTCTTAGTTTTCATCTATTGTCTGTTTTCTAGGATTCCATCTAGGATGTCACATTGCATTTCATTGTCATGTTTCCTTAGGCTCTTTTTGGCTGTGAAAATTTCTCAAAATTTCCTTGTTTTTGATGACATTGACAGTTTGGGGAGTACTGGTAAGGAGTATTGTAGAATGTTCCTTTCAATATGTCTATTGTTTTCCTCATGATCAGACAAATGTTAATAACTCTGGGGAAGAAACTGGAAGATGCAAAATTCCATTGTCATGACATCTTATCCAAGCTGTATGCTATCAAGGTGAACTATGACTTCTGATGTTGCCTTTGATCATCTGAAGGAATGTTTTTCACATCTCCTCAATGGAAATTTTTATCCCTTTTCATGCCATGCTTTTAGAGGAAAGTCACTGCATACAGTTCCTATAAGGAGTAGAGAATTATATTTCATATAAGGAAGAATTAGCATTATTCTGCACAGGAGAATTGTTTCCTCTTTCATTTCTTTAATAATTGAATAGTTTATTTGTATTGCTATGAACTTATGGATATTTATTTTGGACCTTGAGTTATCATCCAATACCATTTTGTTCATTTTGTTGTTGCTCAAATCACTATAGCTATTTGGCCACTGAAAGGCTTTTCCAGTTAGCTTCTGTGCCCCTTAATCTGTGTATGTGTGGGTTCTTGTTGTTGTTGTTGTTATTGTCATTTCTTGCTCCTTCAACTCCCATGTTTCTCTTCCTTCTCTTCCTCCTCCTCCTCCTCTTCTTTTCCTTCTCCCTTAGCACTTTTATACTTTTGATGTTTCCAAATCACCTTGTATATTTTCTGTTCTGGGGAAATATGATATACTCACTCCCAATGTTACCCATTTTCCAAGGATCACTGGTTCCTTTTATTAGAAAGTTATATTTATTAGAAACCAAAGTCTGAGTATAAAATGTATTCACTGTTCCTGAGACTCATTGCTTCTAGGCCCTCTCAACTGACAGGAAAGAAAACATGTATGTGCATTCTAATCCATGTGTGCATGTATGCCTATAAATATTTACATATGTAATCATTTGTATCTATATTAAGCTAAATATGAGTTCATACTCATGTCTTCAACTCTGTAGCATCACACATAGCTCATTCTAGCCTCCTCTCCTTCCTTACCTGTAAACTTATGCTACAACAGTGAGAAACCTGACTGTTGTCATTGAACATTTTCTTAAAACTTCAATTCCAGTATTTATTTATAAGAGTATCAGAACTGTTAATCTGCAATTAACAAGATGCAGTACTATCAACTAAGATACTTACAAACATATTCTTTTGTTTATAGTTTTACAGACTTTTCATTCCCCATGTGTATTTGCAGGTTTTCCATTAAAGCCTTTAAAATATTTTTTATAAATATTTAAAATTCCCTATATATTAATTATAACATCTGCATCATATCTGAGCCTGTTTCTGATGCCTACTTCAGAGTATTGTTTCTTGTCTTTGGTGTGCCTTAAAAATTTTTGTTGAAAAATGAACATGTTTTGTTAGTTCATGGGATTTACTGGAAATAAATAAGTTTCTTGTGCAAGGATTTATGTGAATCTGGCTAGAGATTTGGCTTTGTCTGCTATCACTAACGGCACCACAGGTTTTATATAATTCTAATTTTGTTCTTGTCCTGTATTCACCTTGGGCTTCTCTGGGTTTTCTTTCTTGGAGATAGTTATGTTGTTTTGCTACTGTAGCAAATGTAATCCACTGCCATTTTGTTAGAGCCCTGTTGGTGTGGTGGTAATGTGTAGAGAAGTGAGAGAGTTCCATCATCTTCCAGTTAAGTCTCAGTGCTTATGTGTCTCTGGAGCTTAACTATCATGGATAGCTCCCCAATGCTCAGTGACCTCAGGTGGGATTGTTGTGGTTGTTACGTGCTGTCCAGTCAGGTCTGACTCATAATGACCCTATGTACAACAAAACAAAACACTCACCAACACTGTGCCATGCCCAGCCTTATGTCAGTGCTTCTCTGCTATTTAGAGGGTTTTCAATGGCTGATTGTTTTGAGAGTGAACTGCCAAGTCCTTCTTCCATTTTATGTGGTGCTAGGGATCAAACTTAGGACCTGAGAGGGCACAGAGCAAGTGCTCTACCAAAGGAGCTAAACCCCAGCCCTTAGACGGGATAGAAAGGCTCAAAGGGACTGGCATAAGAGGAATTCCATCCCCCAGGTTGAGTAAGGCTCTGAAACTGTCCTTTCCTCTAGTGGATACATCTTTGTTATAAACAAGGATCTGGTAATCTTTGCAAGGATTACTCTTGTAGAGCCCTGACCCCAACCTTGAGGTAGTTTTTCTAGAATCATTGTTGTGACAACATGGTGGATTTTCTGGAGGGAAAGTCTATGAAAATGTGCGCCCTTTATGTTTCTTATTCTCACACTGATCTAACTGAACCCATAGAAATTTAGCAAGGTTGTCACCACAAGCTTTTCTGTGGTTCGATGGCTCATGTTGTCTGGGCCCAGGTTAGTATATCTCTGTCATGATTGTCCAGATTTGCTTGTCTTTCTAGTTTTGGGGATAGCAACTTTCCTTGCAAATTCAAACTCAATTTTCTCATGGGCTCCAGAAAATTAATTTATTTTCAGTTTTTTCAGCTTATTTTTGTAAGAATGAAAGTGATGAATTCAAGTTATTTTTTTTTTCCAAAAATCACCTTTCACTACTACAGCCTCTGCTCTCCACTGTGACATCCAATTTTCTTTGTCTTTTCTCACCCTATTAATTTTTTGGATAGAAGTAGGTCATAGGGTAAGCACATCATGAGCTGGTTCCATAGTCATTTAAATATAAATTTTCATTAATTTGTGTGTCATCAAGTATAAATTTTCATAAAAATTTTTAGAGATCAATAGGAACTTTTTTTTTTTGCCATATTTGGGGTTGAACCCAAGGGCCTCATGCTTGCATGCTTTGCTAGTGCTGGACCACTGAGCTGCGCCCCCAGCCCATTTTTTCACTTTTTTGAGACAGGGTCTCACCAAATTACTCAAACTGTCTCTGGTCTCGAACTTGTGATCTTCCTGTCTCCACTTCCAAAGCCGCTGGGATTACAGGTGTGCGCCACCACGCCTGGCTGGAACTTTATTACCATAAGTTAAATAATGAATTGAAGCTGGATGTCATAATGCATGCCTGTAATTCCAGCAGTTTAGGAGGCTAAGAAAGGAAGATTACAAGTATAAGTCCTAAAGCAGTCTGGCACCTTAGTGAGATCTTTTCTCAAAATAAAAAGAAAAAAATTAAAAATGCTTGGAGTGCAACTCAGTGGTAGAGCACTTGCATAGCATGCAGGAGTCCTTGGAAATAATATTTCACAGCATGTTTTGGACTCATTTATTTTTCTACTACATTTAAATGTTTTCAATATAAAATAGCCAACATTTCTTGAATAATTTACTATGTGACTTATGCTATGTACAAGGGTTTTACCTTGATTGTTTATTTCACCTTGCATAAAGTTTCTATGAGTATTTATATCATACTGACTTTACACATAAAAAATTGAGAAAAATTATGTAAATTTCAGAAGGTCACAGAGCAAATAAGTAACAGAATTTGAATCTAGGCAGAATGATTTCAGTCTGTACTCTTAATGTGCATGGTATTGGCTCTCAGAAAACTTTTTAGTAATTAGCCATGTGAAATGGAATATAAGGGTTTTTTTTGTATGCTGTACTAAGTGAAAAGACAGTTCTGTTACCTAGTCCTTATCCCCCATCTCCTAAAAAATCATATTTTACATTAAAACCAAGACACATTGACTGACTTTAAATACTTGGCTAATTCTATTCATTTAATTTATTCACATAGGAATAAATTTTATATGTCATCATACCATTTTCAACTTTTCCTTGTGTTTATTCAAATATTCTCTGATCATTGTGGACAGTTTTATTAACTTCTTATTATGTAGTACATTAGAAAAATCATGAGATTTCCATTCCCCTCTGTATTCCTACTTTTTTTTTTTCTTTTACAATGTGATTGTGACTTTGTCGCTCCTCCTGTCGAGAAGTGTGGTTTATTTTTTTACTCTGAATTAGTTCAAGTTCATGACTTGGTTTGCCCTATTATATGTGGTATGTGTGGCATTGTGTAAATTTCGAGCTTAGATCTTAAGAAAGCTTACATGTTTCTGTTCTTTCCTTTAGAAACTTCTTGAGCCACTATGAAAAAGTTACACTTTTGGATGATGGGCTACATATGGTCCAGCTAACCTTGGCCCAACCAATAACCAGTTAATTAGCACATTTTATACAAACAAGTATCAGCTAACAAGCTGATGGCTTCAGACACCTGATCAAGTCTAGTCAAGAACAGATAAAAAGGATTATCTGGCTGACTTGTAAACTTAATGTAAATAATAAATGGCTATAGTTTTAAACTTTTAAGGCTGGAGTGATTTGGTGTGCAAACAAGTCTTCTGATACACACCTTAAGCTAAATCAAGTGTGTGGTTGTTCTAAAGGGCTGTCAAGTCAGTCTGACCCAGAGAGACCCTTGGAGGGTTTTCAATGGCTCATTGATTTTCAGGATTGCTTCTGGAGTGGATTGCATGTCCTTTCCCTGTGTTTGTGATGCTGGGGGTCAAACCCAAGTCTTCAGACCACATATAGATCTAAATATTTTCAGGTATGCTATATGATGTGTAATTTTTATTCATTTGATGAAAGGTTATTATTATTATTGTTGTTGTTGTTGTTGTTACTATTATTATTATTATTTTAGTGTTGGGTATTAAACCCAGGGCCTCATACATGCTAACTACACACTCCATCACTGAGCTACACTCACTCCTAGCTCCAAATTAAACTATTTTAAATGGGATATCTCAAACTTCCCTTTTATTATTGAGCTTTTCTACATAGAGGCATAATTCATAACAATAACACAAATACTAATTAGAATGATAAATATACTTATAATACTTATTATATGCTGTAAGATTCTTACAAATAATAGCAATTTGATTCTCCAAACAACTGATAAGTTAGGTGTACTATTTTCCCAATTTAATTGTGCTTTCAGGCACAAACAACTTAAGAATTTGGGTCTATCAATAGTTTTAGCCTTTTTAGTATTCATATCATCATATCTTTCATAATGTTGTATCTTAGAAGTTATTTTTTCCTTCAGAAGGTTTAAAAGTTTATAATTATGCATATAATATGCAATACAACACCTGTACGTCTGGCTCCTGCCAATATGTATAACCAGCCACTAATTTGCAGCCTGAAATACTTCATAACCTGAATTTTAAGAAATAATTGAAATGAAGTGTTAATGTAAGAGAAATAGTTCACCAAATTCCTTTTCTGCATTAGTGGCAAGCGACCATTTGGGGTCAAGAGTGATGGAGAGTATAATGGAGATTATGAATAATTCCTCCAAAAATATGCAGGCATACCAAATAAGTATTCAATTTTAGAATATCTGTTCCTTCCTTGTGATGCCCATCTCCAGAACTTAAAATAAGAACTTCTATTCTAGATAAATAAAAACATTTAGTATGAAACTAAAACAATTACAGAGCCTTAGACTTATGTATTTATAGGACATGACCTTTATTTGATTGCAGTGGTGCATGCCTGTAATCCCAGCAACTTGTGAGACTGAGGAAGGAAGACCACAAGTTTGAGATCAAAGACAGCCTGCACAGCTTAGTGAGCTCCTGTCTCAAAGTGAAAAGTTAAAATAAGTAAAGGGGTGCAGTTCAGAGTACTTGCTTAGTATGAGCAAGGCCCTGGGCTCAGCACGTCAGTACTGCAAATAAATAAATAAACACACAAATAAGTAAATAATATTACTTACATACTTTTATCATCATCCATCACAGGACATACACTGTCCCATTACAGAGTGTGTAGTTAATTTCAAAAGTGGGTTCTGTTCTTATAGCTTGTAAGAAGCTGTCACATGATACAGCATGTTGTATATTGTAGTTTGTCTACAAATTTTTGACTTCATCAATCAATAACTAGACTTTATTTGAAACCAGGGAAAACATTCTTCAATTATCAATGTTAGTGAAAGTTGTGTTTCTCTTAAGCCAGTATTATATGTTTATTTTGTGGGAGAAGGAATTTTGTAGTTGTTTATGATTTCCGTTGTACTTTTCCCATCATATTTATGAGTGTATTGTAAGACACCAAGAAAAAGTTAAGGTGTTCATGATTTGATCAATGTATATATTGTGAGTATGAGTTTTCATGATCAGAATGTCATGAAGTTACTAGAACATCTGTGTGAGGAACAGCTCAGGTTGCCCTCAGGGTCTTGGTAGCGCTATGTATCAGAACCTGGCAAAAGTGAAGACGTTTTAGCCCCAGAGAAAAAAACACAGTGGCTGCAACAAAGGGCATAAACATAAAGTAATGTGCATGGCACAGTGTATAGTACTGTTTCATTCTCTTGCGCATAGTGTTACTATGAGTTGGACCTGACTCTTTAGGACACTTAACAATAACAACAATAACAACTGGTTTGTTCTAAGAAGTATTCTTAGGTGGATCCTAACCTTGGTTGCCTGTCCCTTGGATCCTCACTGTCCATGTTCCAGAGGAGCAGGTATTTTATTTGACATCCCCAATGGTATAAAATCTCAAAGAACAGTTGATTGATAGTAACTTACTGCCATTCTGTGAATGTTTGAGGAAGGAAAGTTGCTCATAAGCTCTTCAGTGTCACAAGTCATCAGGTGAAACTGTAGGAAAGATGGGAAACGTTCAGCATAAATGGACTAGAGCAGGAAATGAAGCACAAGAACATACTATTATGTTATGAATGGAGTGTGAAAAATCCCTCAGATCATTATGATTTGCTTTCTCATAAATAAGAGAATGAAGGCACATTGTTGTTGTTGTTAGGTGCCATCAAGTTGGTATCAGACTCATTGCGACCCTATGTACAACAGGGGAAACACTATTGTCAGTGTTTCTCTGCTGTTCATAGGGTTTTCAATGGTGCATTGATTTTTGGCAGTGGGTTGCCAGGTCCATCTCCCAAGCCTACAGCACCCAGTGTTCCCTGGTGGTCTCCCATCCAAGTACTAATGAGGCCCGACCCTGCTTAGCTTCTGAGATCTGACAGGATTGGATGCCATAGGGCTACGGCTGCAGGCAAAGGCACATTAGTTTTTCTATAATCAGAACCAAGTAATAGGAGAACAAGAAAGAGTGTTTTATGTTTCCTCATGCAAAATAAATACTCTTTTTATGCCTTAAATCATTTTTGTTTCTCTTACAAAAGCACTATCTTGGTTTGACTTGCTCTTCTGCATCTTTTCAATTCTTAAATTCTATGAAAATAAAATTCGGGTCAGTCATGATACCTTTGCTCATAAAATAGAGTTATAGGAAATGTCACTGATTTATTTCTCTCATGCAAAACAGCTTTTATTTTCATTCGTTTTTGTAAATACTTAAATATGCACTATATTCATATGTAAATCAACCAATCATCTCTATGGGAAAATTTTGATGAGTAATATATTGTATCTTGTATAATGCAGAGCTATATATATCATGAACAGTCAATAATTGTGTTTTGGATGAATGAGCAGATGGTTGAATGAAGAAAATTAAGATTGGAAATTAGATTATTAGCTTTATTGGCAGTTTAATATGAGAAGGGTTTAAATCTAAATTGAAAATAACTTAAGAATGTTACAAGGGACAATATTTAGATCATTACATAGATTTTGTCTCACAGTAGCTTTATATATAGTAATACTAGACAATTTTCATTTGTACAAACTGAAATTATCTTGGCATTATCCACTGATTCAGTAAATCAACTTTTTGATGAAATTTAGATGCTGCCAAGCTATACATGTGGACATATTATTCTTATATCTGTGTCTGTTTTATTGATAAGCTTTTATTCTGTATCTAAACATTCATTTATCTATAGTACTTAACTTTTGCTTTTAGAAGACATAGAATTCTGAAAAATGCTCATTTCTATAGCTTAGTTATTTTAGTGAGGGATTAAAGAATTTCTGCTACTTGGTTTGGACCTGACTTGATGGTACCAAGCAATAAGCAAAGTTTCTGATCTTTCCCTTAATACTTCCTTGAAAGCAAATATTTTGTTGTGACCTATTTTTGCTACTTAGTTAGTCACATTTATTTAAACTTAAAAGATTTTAAAATAGTTAACAATAGCTCTACTATTGTCTTGGTATTTTCTGGTCATTATCTCTGTAATACAACACTGATTGTGCTAATTTAATATACAGAAATCATATGATGACTCTAAATTTCACTTTAAACTTTTACCAGCTGAGGATTTATGTTCAGTAGAATAGAAGTTTGGCCACTGTCATAACACCGCAAAGAACACTTTGAAAAATATGTATATTTATCTCTCAGATAATGAGTGGAACATAAGTAGTTTGAGTGTTTTCCATATCTCATGCAAGGAAAATTTTGGTAAAGATCAGTCAAAAGTGACAGCAGCAGTATATTAACAGGGAATGGCTGGAAAATCAAGCCATATTCAGAAGAGGGCATGGAACCAGGGATATCATTGCTGATATCAGATGGATATTAGCCAAAAGCTGAGAATATCAGAAATATGTCTATCTATGTTTTATTGACTACGCAAAGGCATTTGACTGTGTGGATCATAACAAGTTATGGATACCATTGAGAAGCATAGGAATATCAGAGCATGTGATTGTGCTCATGAGGAATTTGTACATGGGCCAGGAGGCAGCCATTCAAATAGAACAAGGAAATACTGCCTGGTTTAAAGTCAGAAAAGGTGTGTGTCAGGCCTATATCATTTCACCATACTTCTTCAATCTATATGCTTAGCAAATAATCTAAGAAGCTAGCTTTTATGAAGCAGAGCATGTCATCATGACTGGAGGAAGACTCATTAACAACTTGCATTATGCAGATGACACAAATTTGCTTGGTGAAAATGAAGACGGTTTGAAACATTTACTGATGAAGATCAAAGAACACAGACTTTAGTGTGGATTGTGCTTCAACATTAAGAACAACAACAAAAAAATCCTTAAAATTTGTCAGTAAGCAATTTCATGATAAACAAAAGATTGAGCTTGTCCAAGATTTTGCTTTACTTGGTTCAACAATCCCAATCTATGAAAACAGCAGTCAAGAAATCAAAAGACACATTGCATTGGGAAAGTCTTTTATAAAATAAGTCTTTAAAGTGTTGAAGCCTTCAGCTGTAGCACTGTGGCATCCGATCCAGTCAGATCTTGGAAGCTAGGCAGGGTCAGGCCTGGTTAGTACTTGGATGGGAGACTGCCTGGGAACACCAGGTGCTGTAGGCTTGGGAGAAGGACCTGGCAACCCCCACCCAAAAACCAATCCGCCATTGAAAGCCTACGAATAGCAGAGAAGCACTAACAAAAGTGTTTTCCCTGTTGTACATAGGGTTGCTATGAGTTGGACACTGACTTGACGGTACCTAACAACAACAACAACACAGTGTTGAAAAGTAAAGAAGTTGCATTGAAGATAAAAGATAAAAGCCTGACTCATGCTGCTGTATTTTCAGTAGCTTTATATGCTTGCAAAAGTTGAACATTGAATAAGGGAGACAGAAGAAGAATTGATGCTTTTGAATTATGGTGTTGGAGATGAATATTAAATATACCATGTCCTGCCTAAAAACCAACAGATCTGTCCTAGAAGAAATGCAACCAGAGTGTTCTTTGGAAGCAAGGATGGCCAGATTGCATCTTACATATTCTGGCCATGCTGCCAGGATGCACCAATCCCTGGAGAAGGATATCATGTTTGGGCAATTAGCAGGTCAACAAAGAAAGCAAAACCCTCAACTAGATGGATTGACACAGTGTCTGCAGCAATGTGCTTAAAAATAAAAATGATCATGTGCATGGCACAGTGTTGGGGAATCTTTCAGTCTGTTGTACATGCAGTCACTATGAGTTGGACCTGAATGGATGGCACAAAATAAGTACAAAAACAACAATGAGAAAATAGTTTGGGATTGATATGGTAAGTCTGTGGTGCCTAGGACATGGGTTTTTATAAAATGATTGTTTTTCCTTCATCAGTATGATACTCCCATCTAAGCCTGTGAATAGGGTAAAGAAAGAAAAAAAAGGCATTCCTATTCATTTTAAGACTATGGCCTAAAAAGATCATACATATGTCTTCTGACTTTTGCTTCCCACTTTAACTGTGTCACCACACTTATATGAAAACTAGGCTGTGATTTAATCTTTAGCCAACTATCCATTTCTCACTATAACTTCCAAAATCATTTTAGATGGGAAAAAGAGATTATTAAGGAAAACTAGCAGTCTATGTTCAGTGTTTACATCCTGCCTTTTGTTTTCCACTCTTTTTTTTTCATTTTTGTTTAAATTTGAATAATTTCTATTGACCTATCTTTAAGTTTATTAATGCTGTCTTCTATCATGTCCTGTCTTCTAATAAAGATTTCATTTCTGATATCATACTGTTTAATTCAAGGCTTTTCATTTGGCCTCTTTGTGTTTTTTTTTTCCATTGGGTTCTTTAATATATTAATGATAGTTAATTTAAAGCCTGATATTTCCAATATATACGTCATTCCTGTGTCTAGTGCTATTGCCTATGCTATCTCTTGACTTTGACATATTCTTTTCCATTTCTCTCTGTGTGTGAAAACTTTTTATTAAGTTTTATAATTATGCATGAGATAACAGAGACTGAGATAAATAGTATTTATGCCTAGAAAGGTTCATTTTCCTTCAGTTAGGTTATTCCTATAATGTGTTGAGTTAAACTGGATGATGGAACTGAGTTTTGGTTTTATTGAGACTGTGATAATCTTTAATGTATCATAGATTTCAAGCTCCCCAATAGTGAACTGCTAACACTTTTTCCTTATTGTGAGCCTAATGTGTCAGCAAGATTTTCTTTGTATTCTTGCTTCTTACCCAGCTTTCAGCAGACTGTATGCTCTTATACATAGATGGGATCTTCATGCTATTGTCCCTTTTCCAATGATATATTGTCATTGCTTATCTGAGGCACGTGGTAGGAGCAATAGGTGCTTCTAAGTTTTCATGTCCAGCTTCTGTCTGAGGCAAGTCCTCTTTAACCATCATAAGGATGGCTCTTTCTCACATTACTGTTCTCTCCCATGATGGTCTAACCCTGTCTTATGAGATTTTTTATTTGGAGAGAGTTCACTTCCTTTCCACCAAGAGAAGGAGACTTCTCTTAAAGAGGTGAATTTGCTCCTATACCTCCATCAGTAGCACTTTGCCCTTGCCTGAGACTGGTGGCAGAGGGTTTTCTACTCTTGTCACAGCAAGAGATTGTCATTGCTTATTCTTTGAGACAATGTTTTTGGTGGAAGAAGGGGCAGAACCTTACCCTACACTGAGGGTCAGATGATTTTCACTTCTACCATTTACTGGTGGCTGGACATGTTTCTTGTTATTCAACCATTAACTTACAGCTTTAGATCCATAGAAGGAAACATTCTGTAAGCAGACAAAGATTCATGTCTGTGAATAGCAAGTTGGAGATTCGCTCAGATCTCCTCTCCTGACCCCAATCTTTCTTATGAGCACATGATGGAGTTTCATAATAAAGAATTGTAGAGCTGGACACTGTGGCCAACATCTAGGCCAGCTATACAGGGTTTTGAGGCATGAGGATTGCAAGCTTGAGGTAAGAGGCAGCCTTTGCAACTTAGTGAGACCCTGTCTCAAAACAAAAAAGAGGCCAGGGTTGTGGCTCAACAGTAGAGCACCTACCTAGCAAGTGTGACACCTTAGGTTCAAACATCTGGTGTTGGGGAAGAAGAAAAAAAAAGAATTATAGAAGGACTGCAGGTCCTTGGGCCTGAGGCTCTCAGGTATTCAAAATTTTTACCCAAGCCCACTTTGGCTCTCTAAGAATGCTGTAATGTTTCACCTGTTTTCTTTTACTGTACTTTTTATGCTGGTGACTTCTTACTCTTATATTCTGGGAAGGTGAAACAGATCATCTATCTCTTCTTTCCTTAGTTTTTTTTTTTTTTTAGCTTACATTTTACCTCAGTTCTCAGATGAACTTGAAATGTTATGATCTAGTAGGTTTTTTCCTAGCTTTTTTTCTATTGTTAAGGAAGAAGTGATGTTCTTTTATGGGTTTATATATCCTATGTTGAATCAGAACCTGCCCCTGGTTTTAAACAGTGTATGTAGAGTTTTGCCTTTTGCTAAAATAATTTCTTGTCATTAATAGACTTAAAATTTATAGCAACATCTCTACCTGTTCTTTTACAAAAGCATAGTAATTTTCAATTGGAATCTTAGTGTTATGCTTGCCTAATTTGTGCATGGAACCTAGACCAATTTTAGCTAGTGTTTGAACCAAGGTGGATACTTCAACATCTGTATCTCAACCATTCTTTGCTGTTCTCCACTATTTTTCACATATGCAATTTACAGGGGAAAGGAAGGTTTGTGATGCTGGAAATTATATGCTCTACTGATTTGAATAAATTTAGCTATTTGCAAACATCTTAGGTACTATTATTCACAAATGTCAAGGGTCTATCCTACTTAATTCAGAATATGTAGTAGACTAAATTTATGTCCAGATATCTTTTGGAGGTATTATCTTTCAAATTTATGAAGATAAACATATTATGATAAATGATGGATTCTTTTTAATGATAGTTGGGATGAAAATCTTGTATTTCAGATAGATATCAAGCAGGAGTTAAGTCGGAGCTAATGTAACATAAGAAAGTAGTTTTTATCACTATAGTAAGATTATTAAGTGTACAATGTTAGATATAAGTGTGTAGGTGTGAGCACATGTCCTTGTTAAAAAAGAGAGGAAACCAATTCCTCAATGTAAGTGTGTTTTCTGATTGGGTTGCCTTGTATCACCATCTAGGTGACACCATTTAACAGCTGAATGACTTTGGTAGCTTGCAGTCATTAGTGATCAATTGTGTTATATTAACACATGATACTATGTAAACTTTGTATTTCGTCTTCTTTTTTATATCACTCTTTTTTATTTCTAGCCCAAAGGCAGTCTATAAATGGATAATAGTCAATGTATTGTTTTTCCTTTGTATACTCTGCATTTTTGGACATTGTAAGCTATTAAAATGTACCTTGTTGTTTAGCTGAAATAATTATAAGTCTAATTGAAAAGATGATTTCTATTTAATTCAAATATACATGATTCAAATTTGCACTTGAAAGAAAAAATAGGTTCATCTATGACCTGGAAAGTCGCTCTATATTGTATATCATCAAAACTGTGAATATTAAATCTGTAAAGAACAAAGACATTCTGTACCATAATAACTACATTGCATAATTATTATTGGCTTTTAGAGTAGATTTAATGTCTAAAAATAGGCCCTAGCTTAAGCTATTAACATCTTACAAGATTAATACCAGATTTTTCTTTTTAATTTTCCATTTTGAAAATTACTAAAGTGCATATTTTACTTGAAGCTTAATAAACATGTTTGGTTGTAGCTTAATAAGTATCTTACAGAAGAGAGAAAATCAGTTTAATGATGTGTGCCCCACAGAAATAGTCTTCTTATCCAACTGTAAGAACCATTTCTTCTCTACAAGGAACTAATCTTCATAAGCAATAAAACTGCCCATTTGACACACTCTGTTAATTGTAATTAAAACATGAACATCTAATTTGCTGTGCTATCATTGAATATATTTTTATCAGTTTTCATATTTGTTCACTGAGTAGTGGCTTGTATATTTCTATTAAGACAAAATTTAACCACAATATTATATGTTATTACTTGTGACAATATTAACTGTGATATTGGCCACATATACTGTTTTTCTTTGTGAAAATTTTAAAAATCTGTTAATATAATGGCATTTGTACTGAAATGTATTTGGACATAAATGCTCAACTCCTCTAGTCATTTTGTATTCACTGTCATAATGTTAATCATGATGGTCTTATGTGATGTTATTTGGATGTAATTTCATTGTAGGATCATACAAATTCCTGTATTACTTGTTTGGATTTAGTCAAGTGTATCTGTCTTAAAATATCTGGATTTGGCAGGATTCCAGTTCCTTTAAAACTTCTGTTAGAGGGATATTTGAAAAGTAGAAACTAATGTAGAAGGTGCAGCAAGCCCACCTATCAGGCAGTTTAATTTAGATGCCTTTAATCTGGTTCAGGTTAGATGGTTTGATTTTGAGAACAGATTTCCTCTTGCTTTCCAAACTTTCTTCTCTATAACATGGATAAGGTCAATTAGACTCAGAGAGGAAATGTCCACACCTAATGTGAAAATGCAAATGATTGGCTTGCTGTTCTTGTGAAAATGCCAGACATTGCATGTGTTAGTATTGTCTTCATTGTAGAAAAAGCCAATTTGATAATTGCGAACTGCTTTCTGCAGCTGTGAATGCCCCCTTTCAAACCAATAGAAAACAACAGGAGGCCCAACTGTGAACATTCTTTTGAAAATTCTATTTACAAAGTGTATCCATTAACAAACTATCCCACAGCTTCTGTGAGAATTAAACAAAGTCAGATCTAGTAAAGTAACAGTACGTCTCCAAGGGGCTTGCTCAGGTGAGGTCTATTGTATGCAAATAGTTTTTCTTGGAAGTTCTATAAAATTATTCCATTAATATGGATAGGGAGCCCAACCAATTTAATCATCAAAATCAAAAAGTTCAAATATGTTTTATAATAAGTGTTTAAATGATAGTGTGCTTTAAGGAAATATCTATAACTTGGTTTCAAATTTGTCATGGATTTACTACAGATCATTTGGACTTATTGTTTATTGTTTTGTATTAGATGATATTTAAAGTTGTTTCTACCTTCTCCTCTAAAATTGTAAGCATTTTGTGACAGGAAAAGCTCTTTTGTTTTCTTTTTTTCTTCTTTCTTTTTGCATGGATCTTACTACTTTGTGGGTTTTCTATATGTATTAGCTGATTGAATATAGAAATGTGCTGGTACTAATTTAAAAATTGGCAATATATATTTGAACAAACAGTTAAGATGAAATATAGTATTTATTTCTCCTTCCAACAGAAATTTCATTCAGTATTAGAATTTTTAGAGTTTATGGATGTGAAATCTACCAATAAAATATTAAAAACTATTATATTTTTCATCATTTAGAAATTAATAGTACTAAAAATATAGCAAATTCTACTGAAACATTTAGCTAGAATGTTTATCTTTTTAAAAATCAACTCATTTTTTCTGAAGTAAAGATCAGCAGTATAAGATATTTAGGATAGGCAAGAAGACTTCTAGCCCATCATAAAGACCCCAGCTAAACTACAACTAAGTAATCTGATAGTTATTTTTGAGGATTCCTAGAAGTGGAAGCTGCATTTTTCTCTTTTTATAGTCTCTCTTATTTCAATAAGACTGAAGCATATAAACATTTCAATAGAATTCATTTTACCAGTTCAGGATATGGATCCTATTTCACAAAGTAAATCTTTCTACAAATACCCAAAATTGTCCTATTCCTATAAATTAATCTCAGAGCTCATGTAAAAACAGTAAATGAAGGAAGTTGTTAAGAAAAGAAATAAGAGAAGTACACGAATCTTTAGGAATTGAACAGACTTTTCTTCCTGCCAAAAGAAACAAAAAAGAGATTTAAATCTAGGTGTAATCTGGAAGAATTGGTTGAATTTCCTTTCTGTTTTTTCCAGCATACAAAATATACACCAATAATCAAAACGATACCAACTGATAAGTCCTCCTAAAGACAAACAACACAGTACAGGAATAAGGAATTAAAATATCATATATATTTGTCATATATCTATCTGACCAGTACTAGGTTTCTAGAAATAGTCATTTAATACCTTCTGGCAATGTGGTGTTACATACTTGAGAAAATCTAATCTTTAGTAGGACTAGTCTGGACTGAGTAAAAGGTACCTTCTGGAAGATGATGCAGAAACTTAAATTTATTTTATGCTATACATTAACAATTGGTACGATTTTCATGCCATTCAAACCTGGAGAATATTTTAGTTACATAGAAATTTGATTTAAATATTTATTAAGGAGAAACTTCTCTCTTATACCTACATGTAACAGAATCTTTAGATAGGGAAAGTAAAGAGAAGAGCCAATAAACTTAATTTAATACATATAAATACAGATGGAAATGAAGCTTATTTAAGAACATTGTGTAACAATGCCACCTGAACATGGGTACGTAGGCAATGGGAACATGGGCAAAAATCTGTCTATCCTTTGTAGATATCCGTTTTTTAAGATAGCTAGCTCAGTTGGTACAGTGCTGCTTTGCACTCTCTGAGGCCCTGGGTTCAATCTCCAGCACCGCAAAAATAAGACAAGTACATGGAAATCCATTCCTGAAGCAATCCTGAAGCAATGAGCCATTGAAAACCCCATGAATAGCAGAGAAACACTGACGTAGTGCCAGTATCGCACAGTGTCAGGGAGTGTTTCATAGTATTGTACATAGGGTATGAGTCAGACCCGACTTAATGGCACCTAACAACAACATTCAGGACAAGGAAACATTGTGTTGAAAAGTCATTGAAGTTGAGCTTCAAAATAACATGAATTTTATAACATGAATTTGATGATGTACACTTGGCATGGGTGGGAATCTCTACTCTTTCTCAACTACAGCACATAGTAAGTTTAAAACTACACCAAAATCTTTGCTTAGTAGGGCTAAAAGGTAAAATGTTCAAATCTGGCCTGGAACTTCTTTTCATATTTCTCAGTTATGGGTTTTGTTGTTCTCATTTTATATTGACCTGCCACAACTGTGGCCGTTTTTAGTGATCAGTTTCCTAACAAGTTGTTGCAGGAAGTGCTGAATGTTTGCAGCTGGAAGTTTTCTAAGTTTACTCCTAGGATGGAGTATCTAATCTTAGTTTAGTTCACTAGACTGTGCAGAACAAGAATTGCTTTTAAGTAAGCCATTGTTATGTAATGCTTATCACAGGCATTCTCTGCCTTGTGTTGCCTACTTCTTTTTGTGTTTGAGGAAGAAATATTGAAGAAAAAATACCTAAAATATCCAAGTGTTTCTTTGCTATATTTTATAGAATTTCATTCTTTATTAATGAATATTGACTATATAGACTATTGAGACTCATTGTGATATTTTCATTCTTGCATATAATATACTCTGACCATATCAGTCCTCTGATTACCCTCCAAAATCCTTGATTCCACCCTCCCCTTGATCTTCCTCTTCTCTAATAGTCTCCCTTCCACTTTCATGTCATTTTTTTCTAGATTCCATATCTGAAAGAAAATGTGATACTTGTTTTTTTGAGTCTAGCTTACTTTGCTAAATATGATGATCTTCAGTTCCACTTATTTTCCTGCAAGTGACATGATATCATTCCTCTTTCTGGTTAAGTAATATTCTACTGTGTATATACCACATCTTCTTTATCCATTCATCAGTGGATGGGCACCTATGCTATTTCTATAACTTAGCTATTTTCAATAGTGCCAGAAAAAAAAACATGCGTATGCAGGCATCTCTAAGGTATGCTTACTTTGATCCCTTTAAGTATATACACATGATTGGTATAGCTAAATCACATAGTAGTCCTATTTTTAGTTTATTGAGGAATTTCCATAATGATTTTCATAGTAGATTTACTAATTTACATTCTTACCAACAGTGTATCAGAGTTCCTTTTCTTCTATGTCCTCACCAGTATTTTTTATATTCTGTTTCCTTGATGATAGCCATTCTAACCAGGGTGAGATAGAATCTCAATGTAGTTTTGATTTTCATTTTCCTAATGGCTACAGATGTTGACATCTTTTTTATGTAATTACTGCCCTTTTGTACTTCTTTTGCAAAATATCTATTCAGTTCATTTGCCCATGTATTGATTGGGTTACTTGATTTTTGATGTTCAATTTTTTTTTTTTTTTAGATACTGGATATTAATCCTCTGTCAAATGAATAGCTAATGAAGATTTTCTACCATTATGTGGGCTGTCTCTTCAAACTGTTAATTATTTCCTTTGCAGGGAAAAGCTTTTCAATTTGATGCAATCCCATGTGCTGATTCTTACAGTGATATCTTGGGCTATTGGATACCTATTCAAGAAATCATTGCCTGGCTCTAGATCTTGAAATGTTTCCTTTATGTTTTTCTCTAGTAGTTATAATAGATTAGGCCTTATCTTAAAGCCCTTGATCCATTTTGAGTTGATTTTTGTATAGGGTAAGTCAAAACAATCTAGTTTCAATCTTCTGCATCTGCATATCCAGTTTTCCCAGCATCATTTGTTAAAGAGGCTGTTTTCTTTCCAATGTATATGTTTAGCACACTTTTTGAGACTCAGATGGCTGTAGCCGTATAGATTTATTTCTGGAAACTTCATGCTATTCCATTGGTACACATATCTGTTTTTATGGCAATATTATTCTGTTTTGTTATTATGGCTCTGTAGAATACTTTAAAACTGCTCTTTTTGATCAAGATTGCTTTGAGTATTTGGAGTCTCTTGGGCTTCCATATGAGTTTTATGTGTTTTTTTTCTATTTCTGTAAAGAATTTCATTGTATTTTGATGTAGATTCCTTTTGGTAATGTGGCCATTTTCATAATATTAATTCTATGAATTAATGAAAATGAAAAGTATTTCCATCTTCAAATGCCCTCTCCAATTTCTTTCTTCGTGTCTTATAGTGTTCATTGTAGAAGTCTTTCACCACTTTATGTTTATTTCTAGGTATTTTATTTCTTTTTAAAGGCTGTTTTATGAATGGAGTTGTTTGCTTGATTTTCTTCTCAGCAATTTACTTGCATAGAAAAGCTACTGATTTTTGCATGTGATTTTTGTATCCTACTACTTTGTTGAATTTATTTATGAGATCTAGGAGTCATGTGGTAATCTTTAGAGTCTTCTATGTATGTTGTTGTTGTGTTGTTAGGTGCCGTCAAGTCGAGTCCGACTCATAGCGACCCTATGTACAGCAGATCGAAACACTTGCCGATTCTGTGCCAGGCAAACCATCTTATTTATGTTTAAACCCATTGTTGCAGACACTGTGTTAATCCATCTGGTGGAGGGTTTTCCTCTTTTCCGTTGACCTGCCACTCTTCCAAACATGATGTCCTTCTCCAGGGATTGTTCTCTCC